>VYZP01055889.1:234-18542 GCA_013400635.1 Hypocryptadius cinnamomeus
GACATGTTGTTTCTGCAAAGTTTCTGTTTGCAGGCCGCTGCTGGTTAAGGTGACCCTGGCTCGCTTTGTGACCCTTTTTGCTGGCTCTGTAGATCAGGCTAAGCACCAGTGTCTGGCAGGTATGAGTTGTGGAGCAGAAGGAAACTCTGCTGCAAGTAGGATACAGCTTAGGTTTGTGGAAAGAGGATACAGTGACCTCTGCATGAGTCATAGTCAGGACTGAAGGAGGGGCAGGTGTACTAGGAAGCATACGACTGCAAAGATCAGGTTGGGAAGTAATGCAGATTCTTGGGTGCTATCAAGAAGGCAGGGAGAAGAGGCTCCCTCATGCAGGATAGTGGGAAATGAAAAGTGAAGGTTTTTTTATAGGTTAATAAGATATTGTGTTTAGGTCACCAAAGAAGTCTGGGACAATGATCTGAAACCTTTGAAGCAAAGCCTGCTTCTGATGAAAACAAAGAAGGTGGAGACTTTTTTTACAAGTAGTCACATGTAAAAGATAATGAGTACAAAATTCAGGGGAGATTCTGATTAGACAGAAGAGGAAACTATTTCACAGTGAGAGCAATGGGCCATGGGAACAATCTCCCCATAAAGTGGTGGATACCCAAATGTTTTGACACTTCTAAGATTCACGTAGACCATCTTGTTTTTACCAAGAAAAGATGGACCAGATAAACCTTAAGGCCCCCTCCCAACCTAGTATTCTGATTCTCTACAGGTTNGGCTGGGCTTGATTTATGATTATAATCAATTTGGCACTACAGATCTGGTTGTGTTCAATAAGAACTTTCACAAGCCCAGATTCACAAATAGTGCCATTTACCAATCCAAAACTACAAGCCAAGCTGTGCTCAGTAAGAACCTTCACTGTCCCAGATTCACACATAGCACACAGAGTTTGGTTTACTGAAACAACAGAAGCACAGACTTGGAATTGCTGTTGATAAACAGCACTAGATGTGACAGAGCTCTAACAATAACAATAATATTGTGTTAGCCTGGCTAATAACAATAATCCTATGCAGAAGCTTACCAAGCAGGCATCTCTGCTTGTGAAGAGAGGAGAGTAACCCACCAACTGACTCCAAGATCTTTTTGGGTCTTTAACTACGTGAAAATTCTATCCAGCCTACATAGAGCCCCATCTTATTCTCCTCCTCCTTCTTCACATGTAGCACAATCTAGGTGGAGGATTGAGTAGTATAGTCGTGTATGTGCTGGCACGTACTTCTGTAATCTTATTAGCATATTCAGGATGTGTGCTTTAATATTTAAATATTTAAACCCTTACTGAGGCAGAAGTTACTTTTTTGGCCATGGTGTCCTTCAAAGTTCCAGTCATATGATTTTTTTTCTTTTCTGTTCAGTTCTTCAGAGCCAAAACAGGACCATCCTATCTCTACAGGGCCTCCTCCTTCGGCCCACTCATCCTTTCCTGACGTCAGCTACGCAGAAATCCATCTGCAAAGATAAAGTAGAAGGAATGTGGTGCAGGCTCTAGATCGTAGGCTGTCTTAGACCTTGCCAGGCTTCTTGGTCGTCACACTACACCATCTCAAAATCAGATGAAAGAGGTACATTAAAAATGCATTCATAATCCAGAAATAATCCTAATACAACTGCTGTTGAATTTCCCCCAGCACAATCTTGTACAAACTCAGTACAGAAGAATCTGTCTGATAGAGGCTAAATTTTGATTTGACCAGAACTACCTTCTTTGTATTCAAAACATCAGCCTAGCTATCAGAACATAGTTAATCATTAATGCATGTGTATAATCAGGACACCTGACTCTGCAGATTCTTAGCAGGTTAGCATAGTGTACTTCTGTTTAAGCAGATCAGAGAAGGAAAACAGGATTGAAAATTTACTTGCAATGTTTTGTTAGGCTAAGAAAAATGTAGAATATTCTTGCTAACTGCACATCAATGCAGTTTCCACAGTTTCAGTGCATTCTGGATTTAATCTAAAATGTCAAGGATCTTGGATCAGAGAATTCTGTTGTTAGTAATTTCATTTTCAGCAAGTGTGCAGAGTACAAAGGTACTTTCAAAATGGAAGAAGTGTGGTGATCCGGAATGTGAGAGTAAGTAAAACTTTGGTTTTTTCAAAGGGAGTCTGTGGTGTATATGCAATTATTAGGAATCATAATGTCAAAATTAGCAATGAAACAGAATGAAAATTAGTAGCCATAGCAAATGTTTGTGGCTAAGTTTAAGAGTAATAGGCTTAAAATTTTAAAACAAAAAAGAGAAAAAAAGACTTGCCGGATTGTTGTGTAAGGTTATACAGATCAAAGTTCAGTAAAAATATTTTTGAATAGCTAGTTTTCCTCAGGTGTCCCCAAAATGGGCAGTATAAAACAGCTTTAAAGTATTTTTAATTCATTGTTTACAGGTACCAAATGAAATAAACAAAATATAAATAAAATTAAAATGGTAGGTTATAAACTGAGAAAGAAGAACCTTTATCATGTGTTTACAGTATATTCATAGCCCATTCTGCAGAACTCTTGGGTTTTTTTCCACAAGAAAACTGGTTTGGGATTTCTTTTGTAATCCTTCTTACAAAACACTCTGTTAATATTTCCTTTTTACTTACTTTTTATTCTTTAAGATTAAATAAGTGCTGTAACTATTTCCTGTGGTTCTCAAAGGGTAAATAACTCTGCAGGAGGCAGAGCCACTGAATCACAAGTGGACAAATAATGTCCTGTTCACTATCCACTGATTACCATTGTGAAACCTGTCATAATCATAGTTGAAGCTGTTTCTAAGCTGTTTCCATTGGTTTAGCAGACTTAAGTGTTGTATTTTCCATGTATTTTCAATCTTCCATTTCCCCTGAAGTAGGAGAGACCTTAGATTTCCTCTGATGATGGATTTCTATTTTCCTGTGGAGCCATACCAACTTGAGTAGGTTTTGGATGTTCAGAGATGTCTGTCTTTGTGGAACAGCATGTGAAAGGGGCTCCAAACTGACCAGAGCACATCAGTAGTAGTTTCTGTGGGGAGACTGAGGTGGAGACAAAGAAAACTTAAATTCAAACTGAATTGGAAACTTTGATTTTAACAACATGTTTAAGGTTTATATTCCTAAAATTTACATATTTTCATCATAAGATAAATGTATTCAAAAAAGAGGACAAAATCCCTGAAATAATTATTAGATCTAACTTAGAATTTCTAAAATATAGAATTATAAATATGCCTGGGAAATACTTTTTAGCTGTTTAGATCTACTTTAGTAATTGAACTTGCTAATCCTGCATACATCCTTTCAATTTAAGCATTGAAACCTTGGCCAAACAAGCACTGAAAAATGTCCATATAGGAC
This sequence comes from Hypocryptadius cinnamomeus, assembly GCA_013400635.1. Lineage (NCBI taxonomy): Eukaryota > Metazoa > Chordata > Aves > Passeriformes > Zosteropidae > Hypocryptadius > Hypocryptadius cinnamomeus. The sequence goes on from VYZP01055889.1 coordinate 3,574, forward strand.
AAGAGCTTTTCCCCTTGATGTCTGCAGTACGTGGGAAAGAAAACAAGACAGGGCTGATTTTTGCATTAGTTGATTTCCATGTGATGATATAAGTGGATTAGTATTGTAACAAAGCACATACATAAAAATGTTTGCTACTGCAATTTATCAGTATTTGATATACATCAGATTTCTTCAGTAACACGACTTCAGAAAAAATGGATGCTGTATTTGTTTATTTCTTTTCACATATTACTCCAGAGGCAATGAGCCGCGTTCAAGCCACTACCGACTACTTAGGGCCTGATTGCCGGTATCTGAACTTCAAAACAGGGGAGGAGATCATCGTATACTCCAAACTTTCAAGGGAAAATGAAAACTTGTGGACAGGAAGTGTAAGTACTTCAATCTGAAAGACTTTCCCCATAAATATTTTAGACAAAGTAATAGCATAACAACCGCAGTCTGCTTGCTTCTAAGGATCTTCTGTCTCTTTTGGAATACTAACCAGTCATGGGTGAACACAGTATTTGGGAGACGGGTCATTGTTACCATCTTTATACAGACAGAAAATCAAATCTTGGCAAAGATCACTCATAGAGAAACAAAGTCAAGATCCAAATACAAGTTTTCTGTTTCCTTCATCTTATCATTTGGCAGTAATTATTTAATCTGGTTCCCTTGAAAACATTCAGATCTATCAGGTCAGGTTCCTACCTACAGGTTGTGGGTAAGACATCCAGTATTGGGACCTGACTTCACAGTTCAGTGCTTAAGGAAAGCTCCCAGAGAAGTTATCATGCATATTTAATGACTTGGAACAAGTGTCAATGAAATTAGAACAGTAGTTTAAGAAGGCATGGATGCATTGATCCAAACCAAGTTTTACTGCCAGTAAAACCATGTAAGTGCTTCAAAACTACAAGACATTAGTACATTTTTTGGTGGTTTTTTTTTTCTGTAAATAATCTGTCACATCTATTGTTTAACAGTGAAATTCTGTCTTCCTTTTTTTTTCATCCAAGAGTATCTTTGCAGGTACCTCACTATTCCTTGCCTTCCAAGATGTATCCCTCCACTGAAGGCCACATGCAATGGTTTGATGTAAAGACAGTAGTGGTTTTTCGGCCAGAGGGACTTGATTCTTCTGGGCCCTATAATTAACTTATTTTCTGTAGTGTTGCCATCTTCTTTGTAATTTTCTCTTGAGCTGCAGCTAGTCTTATATTTGAATTTCATATCCTACTTTTCTTGTAACTTAATATGGGTCATTAGTTATTAAGGCATGACATTTTTCCCATTTGAGACATTGGGAAATTTGCAACCAATTTTAGTAGGAGCTGGCTGTGACCATCAGTGCACACAGCACTGTCTTCAGCTGAAGCAGCTTTAGGGCTACTGCTTTGGTACTGCACAAACACATGTTCATAAAAATAATACAGAATATAATAGTATGGAGTAATATACTTCCCTTTGCTTTCTGAAATGGCAAGGGGAACACTTCCATGAAGGAAAAATAAACCAATCTTTCGACAAAACAGAATTAAGGAGATAGGGGGCTGTCCTATAAGCTTATTGTCCATCCATACTTTTCCAGCACATATGCAAGTACCTAACATATATATCACTGAAGTTTAGATGCTCTTATTAGTTTCATATATTTTACAGAAAGGAAAGGATTTTGGATATTTCCCAAGAGATGCTGTGAAGGTTGAAGAAGTTTTAATTGGAGAAGAAGTTGAAGTGCTCACTAAGGTAAATCAACATCACTGGATTCTCCAATGGAGTTTACAACAATTGAAAATCTAATATCCAGTCAGAAATTCAACTGTTGATGGATATTTTATTTCAGATTATTCAAAACGTGTTTTTGTAATTGTTCCATTTGCATGTTTATTTTTCTCTAAAATAATTTCTATAGATATATCTATATCTAGAACCTCTAGGAATAATATAATTAATATAATATATGTAATTATATATTAATATAATTAATATAATTATGTTAATTATAATATAATTACAGCTCTTTGTGTAAAGTTATAACAGAAAGAACAATGATTTATTTTGCTGTAGAATTACACATTAGAACATTCTAAAAGTTAATATTATTCTTTTAGGAAACTGATTTCCTTTGTCTTCATGAAGATAAGTACACTTTTGAAAATGAAGATAACGCATTACACGATCACAACAAAGAAAGTGAATATTCATTGTCTGATGCAGAATCAAAGCTGCATGAAAACAAACTCTTAAAATATACAAGAGACCCCATACAAAATGAAGAAAGAACTGAATCAGTTTCTGAAAATGACTCAGAGGAATCTCACATTCAGGAGTCTGTAAACAAAAACTTGGTTAGAGAAGATGATACTGAAGAGCCACAAATGCAAAACAGTCTCCCAGTAGAATCTGTTCAAACTCAGTCTAGTTGGATTTCAGGCTGGTTCACCACAGAAAGTGAAAAAGATGAAGAGCCCTTAAAAGTTGTTACTGAATCTTCAGAGGCAAATAATTATCAAGGCAGAAGAACAGAGGTAGCAGCTGAAAATTACAGCTTCACAGATTTACAGGAGTCAAATGATGAGGAGGAACAAGAACCCCCCGCATCTGGTTGGTTTCAAGGTGGACTGACAAGCTTTCTGTATTTTGGTGAAAAGAATGAAGATGTTGATTTGGCATCAGAAAAAAATGATCCACTAAACCATGATGTCTCTGGTGTGCCTGAGCATTCTAATACTGAACAAGAAACACCAGTCACCAAGGTATTGCCAGAAGAAGAAAAGAGTGGAAGCCAAGAATCCAAATCAAATTGGTTTAATTTGGGTTTAAGTGATGTTCTTAATTTTGGCCATGCTGAGGAAGCTACAATTGCTACAGAGGACCAGAGAAGCAGAGAAGCAACAGATCAAGCAAAGAATGAGGAAGAGCAGACTTTAGACCAGAAAGAATTACATATGGGCAAAGAATCAAAGGAAATAGTCAATGCAGTGACAGATGAAGAAGATGAGAATTATGCACAAGAAATAACAGATTCAAACAGTAACAGGCCAAATCCTGGGGAGATACCAGCATGTGCACATACTCCCAATGACACCAAAAACACCTCAGGTAGCACAGAATCATCTTTTGATACACTTACACGTGACAAAGAGAAGCCAATTGAACTTTACAGTTCAGAAGAAGACTTGGTATCAGAAAGCCAACTGCTGAGAAACACTGAAGCTGAAAAGAAAAATCAGGAGTCAGAAAGCAGACGTGGCCAACCAGGTTAGTATACAAATATCTGTAATAGTTCTATTAATATAATATGGAGCTCTCTAAAATAGAAGATATTTTTAAAGAAAAAAAAAAAAAACAGCTAGTGTCTTCTAAAGCCATTTAACTAGAAAGCCAGACTGCTATTAAAAAAACTTCTAAACTGGATTAATTAAATCCTGGCAACCTGGGATTGCTCATAAACCTGTCTGATAGAGTAGACGTTGAAAAAGAAGATGCTGTTGTAACTGAAAGGATGAGTAATGCTGAACAAAAAATTGCTGCTACTAAAACTAGTTAGGAGAAGGAAAAAAGAAAGATTCTGAAAATAAGAGTCAAAATCCAGAAATACAAATAATAGCAATTATATTCTAACAAAAAGGATTTCAGCAGTATTTTTACTAGACAATCAGGGTTCTTTGCAAATATATTTAGTAAAACTAACAATTAGCCCTTTCAAAAAAAGTCTAAGCATATATGTTTGGTCAAAAAACCCAAATGAAAATAGAAGTGACATTAGGACTAGTACACTTGAATACTGCATAGAAGAATGAGAGGAAGTTGAAAGGAATCTGACCAATGTAAGACACTATTAAATATAGAGAAGGTGCAGAAAAAACCAAAACCAGGCAAATATTGTATGATAAACAGATTTACCAAACTTATTAATTACATTTCAACAATTTTAATTAAAACAAGACATTAAGCAACCCTTAGAGTATCTCTGTGATGGAAGCACACTGCTGCAATTTGAAAAGATTCACAGTGAAATCACAGCCTACTCAACTAAAGATAATGCTATGTGGAGGGAACAGGTCATTGTGTCTGCACAAAAGGGGCACAGTTTGGACACTGAGCAGGAAAAATATACAGAAAAAAGGAATGTTCTTCTAGAGCTGCCAGAGCTTTTGTCTGCTACAACAATGAAGTGTGCTGCCCAAACTGCAGCTAAAGTTACTAATGTTTCACTAACAGTGATTTAGCAAGAACAAAATATCCTTTGTTGGCAAAAATAAAACCACAACAGATAGAACACTGTCTCCTTCTGGTGATTTAAAATGAAGAGATAGTGAGCCTAATTCATACCAGCTATGGACTGATTTATGGTATTTCAAGGATCTGATAAAACAAGTTGAGTTAATACAATGGTAAGTTTCAGAGCAAATCACTCGTCTTGAACTACTGGACTACTTCTGATGTGTATCTTTGGCCAGTATGGTCTTGAAGCATATGATTAAATTTAACAATCTGTAACTTTTTTTCTTTGTGGGTAAGCATGGTGTGGGGGTTTTTTGCAAGCAGTATTTTATTGGCTTCAGGCAATTTACTCCAAGTCACTAAAACTGGGGCAGCCAGGTGCCTTCAGCCATACTTCTACATGAACATGCCTGTGGTTCCTTGTATTTTGCAGGGAAGCTTGGTATCTTGGAATTTGTTAATCTTTAATCCTACATGGTATTTTTAACTGTTCTCGCTCTAAAGCTTACCCCACTTGTATTTGGATATAAGAAAGAGACCTACTAATCCTGACCAGGGAATCTACAAACTAACTGTCAAAACCAAACTTTTTTTTTCCTGAACACTTATTTTTTAATTACTTTACTACAATGGAAGTTTTGCTTAAAGCTCTATCCTTCAAATTATGAGATCATTATTTCTATAGCATTTCTTAAGTCATACATCTGTAGCCCATTTACTCTAGTGGTGGGCTTTAAGTTGAGGAAAATAAAAACAAAAAAATTAAAATCTCTGTAGAAGTTAGTATCTTACAGGAGTAAGTTGAATTCTCTAAAAGTAACCATGATTTCCCTTCATAATTATGTGCAGGAGTAGGCAGAAGAAAGCTACTAGAAGAAACACCAGAGAAGGAGCATGAAATGTATGTAGCTGGAGACAGTGAACATGACAGTGGCCAAGATTCAAAAGCAACAGCCATCGCTTCAGTAAATTCTGAAACACAAATGGACAATTCAGCACCTGACTCTGACGCTGATGTCAAAACATCTTTCTCTGATGCCATCCAGAACTATGTTCCAAGTAATGGTAAGTGCAAAGTTTCATAATTTTAAGGAAAATAAATTTACAATCATAAAAAAAAGAAAAACAAAAAACAATGAATCCAGTTGGAATTATATGAAGTTGACAATAGTAATGTAAAACCTCTTGTTTTATTCCTTATGATCAAACCAGAAGAAGGCTGGATACAGCAGATACTTCTGTGCTTGAATGCTCTTGAGTTCAGAGAAACAATGAAATCCGCATCATCAGCAGTGGTGATTATCATCGAAACGGTAAGAATTCTTTCCGTGATATAACATTGACATTAGTGCAAATTTAAGCCAGCTACAAGTTATGTTCTGCAGTGAAAATCCTGAAAAATAAAAAAGAAAATCCTTTTAAATAAACCCTCTGTAGCTCCTTGCTTCCAGGGTTATCTGATGCCAAATGAGACACAGCACAAGAAAATGTTAGGTCAGCTGCTCATCATCTGCCCCTTTGCAGTGCAGAATCTGATTAACTTAGGGTGTGAGGATTTGGGGTTTTGTTTTTTGGGGCTGTTTCAACAGCCAGGAAACACCTGAGTGGTGTTTTTAATTTTTTGTTTGGTTTTGTTTCTTTTTTTTTTTTTAATGAAACTAATAGCTCCCTCTAGTTCTCAGAAGAGTACTCATTAAATTTGCTTGGACTTAAAAAACTTGGTTTATGATGAGTAAAATAACCAGACAAGTTCCCTTGTTTTTAAAGAGTATTTTCAAAGCCTTGATTCACAAATCCTCCCCTCATTTGGAATTGCATTAAAGATACATTCATATGCAATATATATATATAAAATGGGGTTATTATTGCTATGGGGGTGTCTCAAACATCAAAACATAGTGCAGAGTGAAGGTGAACCTTAAGTAGCACAACTGCACAAGAAACAACACTTCCAGAGCACCATGAGAAAAGGCAGCTCTTGCTGCACTGTCTCCCCTAAACAGAAGAGTGGTGGTCGGTGAAGGGTGAAGTGGCATTTGGTAAACTTCAGTTCGCTGCTTTGGTTGAACTTTGTTTAGATTGGAGTTTAAGAAGCACATAAATTTATTTCTGGTTTCCAGTGTACGTATATAGACTATGGCTATATTGTAGTTTAAGATGAGGAAAACTGAGGGGCTTCTCGTGACTGACTGCAACTCACTGACAGGTTCCCTGCTACGGCCAAACTCGTTCTCGTACTGTTTGATACGGCTAAAAAAGCTAAAAAAAGGCATTTCCACCTTCCACCAATACTGGTCCCTTAGGTCCTTTGCAGTCCAACCACCCACCTTGTGTTGTGAAAGTCGTTAGCACATGCTCTTTTGTTTTAAAAAAAAAAAGGAGTTAAAAACTAAAACCCAAATCAAATTGGCGTTAATCTTAGTGAATGAGACGAAGAAGAATCCTTTGCCATGTGGCATTGTATCTTCCCTTACATCTGGCATCAGCAGCCTGGCAGGGTCATTTTTAGCACAGGCACTTGGCAGAGCTCGGGCCCGCCCAGCCCTGCGTACCCGGGACCCACCTGCGGCCCGGCCNGGCGCGGGGGGCCCGGGGCCGGCACCGGCACGGCCGGGCTGTGGCCGGGGCTGCGGGACAGCGCCCGCCGCTACTGCGGGCTGGCCTGGGAAGGGCTGCGCTGGGTGAGTGACGGAGTGACGCGGGGCTCGGCGTGGCCCCCGCGAGGGCCGGGGTCTTGTGCAGCGCTGCAGCTGAGGGGCTCGGGCAGGGGAGAAATCGAAATTAAGGCTTAACTGCACAGTACCGTGTTCTTGGGCACGGGTCACGTGTAGTAAATTTGAGCCACATGGAGCGCGTCGTATCTTTGAGTAAATAGATCCGTTTACAAATGAAACGTGAGTGTATCGAAGTGTTTAAAATGTGTTAAATCACCGGTGTGTTCAGTGTGTTATTCTAGCATGAGGTTGGTTGAACAGGTTTTTCTACCAAATAAGTTTTCTGCCAGACGATCAAGAAGTACTTACTGATGTTGATTCTTCCAGCAGTGAAATGTGCAAGAGAACTCAAAAGGAGAATTTTCCATAGTAAGTTCTTAGTACCTAAAGAGGCCAACAAAAAGGTTGGACAGGCACTTTTTACAAGAGGACGTAGTGATAGGATAAGGGGGGATGGCTTTAAACTGGAGAGGATGAGTTTAGATTAGGTAAGAGAAGGAAATTCTTTACTGTGGGGGTGATGACGCACTGGAGCGAGTTGTCCAGAGAAGCTGTGGATGCCCCATCTCTTGAAGTGTTCAGGGGCAGGCTGGATGGGGTTTTGGGGAAGTAGGTCCAGTGGAAAGTGTTCTTGCCAATGGCAGAGGGATTGAAATGATATGATCTTTTAGATCTCTTTCAACCCAAATCATTCTGTGATTCTGTGATAATTGATAGTCTCAGAAAGAAAAGGTTTCAGAGCTTTATCTGTTGATTTTCATATCTTGTTGGAACTGCTATCTTTTTTTTTTCCTTCACTTGGTAAATCTGTCATTTGAAAATCAAATGCTTCTGTTAACCATTTTCTCAGTTTTGAAAAAAAAAAATAGATAAACAAGCCTTGGAGGTAAACGATGTCAACATGTAATGTCTGTTTCTGTGGATAATATTCATCTCTTTTCCTTTAGCTAAAGCTTTTTACCTTACTTTTCAGGCTGTAGCTTCACTGCCTGAAGATATGAGACCTGGGCCTGATCTGTATGGTTTCCCGTGGGAAATAGTGATTTGTGCTGGCATTGTTGGAGCCTTGACAATTCTCTTGTTCCTGTACAGAAGTTATCAATCGGTAAGTGTTGTGGTCTGACCCCAGACAGCAGCTAAGCACCACACAGCCACTCTCTCGCTCCCTCTGTCACGTTGGAAAGAGGGAGAGAGTCGGAGGACTAAAAGCTAGGAAACTCGTGAGTTGAGGTTAAGATAGTTTAATAGGAAAAGCAAAAGCAGTGCATGCAACAAAGCAAACCAGGGAATTGATTCACTGCTTCCCATGGGCAGGCAGGTGTCCAGCTGTCACCAGAAAGCAGGGCTCCATCACATGTAGCAGTTACTCTAAAAGACAAACTCCATCACTCCAAACAACCCCCTCCTTCCTCCTCCCTCTCCTCAGCTTTATGTGCTGAGCATGACGTCAGCGTGGTGTGGGTTATTCGTCTGGGCAGTCGAGGTCAGCTGTCCTGTGTCCTCTCCCAGCTTCTTGTGAACCTGCAGCCTCCTTGTGGGTGAGGTGGGGTGAGAAGCAGGTCTTGACTCTGTGTGAACACTGCTCAGCAATATCTAAAACATCCATGTGTTTTCAGTGCTTTTCAGCACAAGTCCAAAATATAGTCCCATACCAGCTACTGTGAGGAAAATTAACTCTATTCCAGGCAAAACCAGCGCAGAAAGTGTTCGAGTTACTTGCAGATACATAGAGTGCATTAATAGTTTGCATTGAAGTTGTTATCCTTCCTGTTCAAGATAGATAATGCTTCAGAGTTTAGAATCTCTCTAAAAGAGAAGTTGAAAAGTTTGTTTTGTCAAGATAATAAGTGTTTGGACATGTAATGAGTGACAGTTGTAAGAGGAAATGCAATGAAACTTGCTGCAGTAAGGCTTCCTCTTTTCTTTTTAATTTCTACACCGGGCTTTCAAAGTCAGCCCTTAAATTGCTTTCACAGGATACAGATGTCTTCCCTAGGGTGTATTGCTGTGTGTGTTGATATCTCTGTGTGTATTGATATCTCTGACTAGCCTGGCCATAGCCAGAGCAGCTCAGGTCTCTCAAGCAAAAGTAATCCATATGGTTTTCTGTCAAGGGAGGTGTTTTAAAACCTCGCTTTGGACAGTGACGCCTGGATTCTGTTTATTGCAACACTGGAACACTGACCCAATTTAACTGCATGCTCTTTGTGAGACCAGTTTAACTGCATGCTCTAATCTGATGACTTTGAGAATTGCAGTACTGAAACCTTTCAATGCACAAATCAGATTATATTTTTGAGGTAATACCTATCTTCTCTTGAGAGTAAGTAAAGATCTGAGTAATAAAAGTTGCCTACCGTACTTTCCCTGCTACGGAAGTGGGGTCAGTATCTGTAATTCAGTATTCTAAACTTCTTCCCGTTTTTTACATACTCTCATACAGTCAATGTGATTTTGATAGTAGGTGTAATGATACTCATGTTTTAAGACTGGTTCCATAGCTGTTTAGTTTTTCATATATGAGCAACTGCATTTTTAGTGTTTTAACATCAACTAACCTTCTCTATAAGGGGATCAGTGTTTGTATAAGTTAATGTAGCTATAATTTGGTCATACCTTTTGTTCTCTAGAGACATCCCTCTAGGTGATGCAAAAGGCATTTGAGCTGAAATCACGCAAGCAGCTAACCTGGTATTGTTTTCCTCCTGTACATGCCACTTAAGGCAGGAGATATTATAGAAGTTATTGATAGCTTTTTCAGTCATCCATACTTAGAACTGCACTGACTGCTCCTTGAAGAATTGATGGTTTCTGAAAAGTAATGTAGTAACTAATCCTCCATTGGGGATGGTAGGAAAAAAGCATACTTACAACTTTCTTACCCTTTTTTTGTTATTTGGACTCCTTGGCTTTAAATTAGGAGGAAACAGGGAAGATCTGAGGGCCCCGTTGTTACATTAGGCACATGACCCAGGCCCAGCTGTGAGAGAAATGCTGTGTTGTAACAGTTCTGTGGGTTCAGCCAAGTTCTGCATCTCTCATACAGGCCATTTGTGACAGATTTTGCCCTGCAGTTTGTTAGATTTTGATTCTAGGGCACTAGCCCCCACATGGCAGCTGCTTACTTGGCACTTGAAGGATGTCTATCAGGTAGTACCTTACTGCAGCTTTAGCTGTTGTGTGTTGTAATGTGTGGGAGATCTTTCCCAATAGGAAATCTGAGCTCACGTGTGGAGCTTCCCCCCTCCCTTCCCTTTCCTGCTCTTCTGACTGTGTGTCAGTCAGGCAGTCATGCTTATGGGATGAATATACAGAGGTGTGTTATTAAAGTGATCCAGGTGAAAACTAATCTCCTTTCCCCTCTTTTGTCTGATAAGAGTGGGAGAAGGACGGGGCGAGCAGAGGATATGATTGCCTGTTTTTAATAGGAGCCATATTTATATTCCTTTTCTAAGTTCCATGGTAAAACTTGGCATGGAATCACAGCTTAAAAGATTAGTTTTCAGATACTATGTGAGAGTAATTGATCAGACATTTTCAATATTTGTTCTCTTTTTTTTCAGGTTAGAAGTCGACTTTATGTAGGTAAGCTTATATTTGATACTTCATTTTTCATATTTCTTTGGAGTATGACTTTATTTTTTCTTTTTTCACCTTTAATTATTTGGATGATGCAACATTTGCTTGTCTTTCACTTTTTAGGAAGGGAAAAGCAGCTTGCCAATAAAATTGCTGAACTAGTTGAAGAAAAATGCAAAATTCTTGAAAAACTCAGCCTCTGCAAAAAAGAGGTAACAGTCCTCATTTATTGCTTTCAGATGTGTTGTAGAAATGGATTCTATCAAGTAAAGTATTAATTTTTCTAAAAGTAAGATGTTTTAAAGCTTTTAAAGGGATTCTTCAAATGCTTTTTTCTGTCAGTGCCTTTAAGAGCAATTAAGGTGTTAGCAAGTTCTGACTTCAAACTGTCCATACAATATATTTCACTGGAAGCAACTTCCAAATGTCTTTTTTTGTTTACAGCACTGGGATAGTGTAGTAGGGTTAAGGCTTTCCTGGTTTCCAGCAAGGTGCATTTGTGAATATTTAGGTGATGTCCATGTTTCAGACTAGAGCATTGCAAATTAATGCTAGTATTTGATAAATTATTTACCTATATTCTGACATAAAATAATTCCTTCTCAGTTTGAAGATTTACAGTTGTCTCTGAAGGATGGTAGCACTACGAAAGAATCAACAGACGCATCTTTTTTTGAGGTAAAAAGATTAATGGAAATTGTTACTTCTACAATATAAGGCAGTATTGTAGGAAAAATGTGGCCTGTATTAAAAAACACCCAAACAAACAAAGTAAAAACAATAGCATAAAAAGTCAGACAAAGCCAAAAACTCCAACACAATAGTTTTAATTGGGTTACTGAAAATGACTTAAAATCAAAGCATTTAAATTAAGAGAAGCATTTTTTAACAATTGCATTGAGGATGAGTAGTACTAGAACAAATGACATACTGGACAATATCTAAGAAGTAAATTGTTCCCATTTCTAGGAGAGAGGGTAGTGCATGAGTTGTTTTTTTTCTCACATCTTATCTAACTCAAATAAATTCCACAGTCTACAGGTGCACAGTTTTAAAGAAAAATTCCCACTATATTGTTTATATCCCCCAACTGAGAATATATTTGTAAAAGAGTTCTGGATAAGTGAATCAAATACCTAATAGGGTCTATAAAATTCATGTTAAAGAAAGGCAGGTAGGTTTATTTCATTTTGCAGAGCTAATTCTTACAGCTTTTGTTCATGCAGGAGTCTCTAGAGTATTTGAGTGAAACATACTTTGCTGTCATATTTAAAATATACTTGTCTTCATATATAATTAATATCAAATGTTTTGTTAACTCACAAACCAACTTGATTTAGGAAATGCATGAAAAGCTGAACAAGTCAAACTTGAAACTCAGTGAGGAAATAGAGAATCTAGAAAAAGAACTGGAAGAGGAAAAATTGAAGCAGTTGGAAAATGATACCTTGGTAAGAATAAATAGAATCCTGTCCTTGTTTCTATTAATTTAAAAAAAATTCTCACAGAAAAAAATCTCTGCAGGTAAGACAAACTATTTTCTTTGTGTGTTCTGAGATAAAAACTACATTTTCCATTTTGTCTTCCCTGTAACATTAGAAAAATGATAAAGGAAAATACTCAAAAGAAGAAAAGCTGCTTTTGCACACATTTTTACTAATTCAGCAGTAGAACTTTTTGAGTTTGAAAATAAAAATAATTTTATTAATTGCGTAGACATTTGCAGTCAAATATGTGAAAGAAGCTGTATGACAACTAATAATTTTCAGGTGGCTGAAATTCAGGAGAAAGTGGAGTCTTTAGAGAAAGAAGAAAAATCTATCCAGTCACAAATTGATGAGGTATGTCTAACCTTTATAGTTTCTGTTTTCAAATCTTTGCAATTTCTCTATTCCCCGTGTAGTTTCTGCTTTAATTTTTTTTATGTTAAGGGTGCAGAGATCATATGCTGTATAAACCGAAAGACTTTGTAAGGCTTAGTACTTTGGTGTGGCTTGATTGAGCAACTTTTAATTTCATACAGTGATTGGCATTTATTGAGAAGTAGTTAGCTTGTCTTTTCTTTGCCTTCTTACTCCTCAATGATATATAGTATTGCAAAACTACAGTCAGCAAAAACTGTTGAAATTGTAGAGAAAATGTGAGAATATGTATGTAGCACAGTCAGAAAACCTAAGACAAGTCCAGTAATACCATCATGACCCACCTATATCTTCACTAATACCGTTTAAACAACAGACTTTTAAATTTCACTTAGGCCAAGTCCACCCTAAAAGTGTATCAGATTAATACTGAGAGACTCAAGACATCTGTTCAAGATGCAGTAGATGAAAACAGCCATCTCCAGGAAAGTGAGAAACAGGTAGGTTCTTCTTAGTAATACTGTGTTTCCCTGTGATACTAATAAATATTATTTCTCCAAAGAGCTCATCCTCAACAAGTTTTCTTATACCTGTTGTGTGTTTTAGTAAATGGATTGAGGAAGAGGACATGGTTTTTAAAACAATTTTATGTTTGTCTAAAATAATTCTGTTCTAAAAGAAATGCAGTAGTTACAATTTGTGGGGAATCATGCATGGAGCTCAGTGGAAGGAGAGCATGTGGTAATGTAAGTCTAATAAGAACTTTGCTGAGACCTGTTGGAAAGCAGAAATACCTGAAAAGTCTGCTGCTAGGATTCTCTGCAGAGGCAGAGAGAAAATTCTTTTGCTTGATCTAGAAAACCAAAGAAATTGAGGAATTTCAGAGTATTCAGAAGGCAGGAAAAAATGTATTCTAGTACTACTGTACATGTATTAATTGAAAGTCAGGTATGTAACAGAGAGGAATAGAGAAGATTGTTACTTCCCAAATTTTAATTGTCTGTTTTCCTCAGTGCTGTATCCAGATCACAAAGAACACTGAATATTTTAAAATACTTAGTGTATGCAATGGTTGTCCTGTGCAATGGGTTGCTTTACAGTGAAGCTATTTCTTTTTTTCTAACAAATAGATATTTTCTATGAACATTTAGTGTTCTGTATAATGTTGGTTTGAGGTGGTTTGTTGTGGTTTTAATGGATATGTGCTTATTTTCCTGACTGATTGATGATCTGAGGGATATTATCACCCTGTTGTCTGAGGAATAACCTGATAGATATTTGCATGGGGGAAGGAGTAGTGGTGGAAGTACAGGCCTGTTGCTTTTTAGCAGTCTTATAAAAAGCTGGGGGGTGCTTTAGTCCTCTCTGTCAAAACATGGTGTATGTCAAACTTAGTGGTTCAGGAAAAAAGGGATAGTGGAAATAAATTTTTTTTTTGCAGAAGGAATATTTCAGTTCTGCACTACTCTGTTAGTAAAACTTGTTCGTTTTCTCTAATTCTAGAAGGAGTCTATGTTTGTGATTGCCAGAAAAGGAAGACAGTTTTATTAAGAGCTGTGGGTGGAGAAGTAGTGGATTTGACTGTTATCATTGTGAGATTAAGTTGCTTGAGAATTATTTTCTTTCAGGAGTCTTTTTTTTTCCTAATCTCTATATCCTCTTCGTTTTTGTGAGCAGGAAGGATCTGGTCTCAGTGCTTTGTTTCAAATGTGACAGTATTCTTATGTTATAAATTCTGAGAAGCAATATATAAATTTTTAATAGAGAGGAATTTTCTTTTTTTTTTCCCCCGTGGTAATTTCTTGGGTTCAAATAGAAATAATCCAATTATTTGTGTGTGTGACAAAAATCTTCACTTTCCTTCCTTTTTAATAAAATAAAAAAATAGTACTTAGAGAAAGATGATACTAAGTGCTGACAATTGCCTGTATTTCTTAGGCAGTCATTTTATATCAAGGAAAACTGGGAGAAAAAATTCAGTAAAAACAATTTCCAGTGTTGGATTGCCACGTTCCTAGATGAAAAAAAGTTCTTTTGCATTCCTTCCAGATAAAACAACCAGGGTATAAGTATTTCCTTAACCACATTATTTAGGATTAATTGCTACACTTTGTTGTTAGCTGAGGTTTGTTGCAGTTTTTAGTAGTTTGAGAACATTTGTGCATATTGTAGTTTGCTGTGCTTTTTAGTAGACAAATAACCTAATGTTAGTTGTTGCTGGAACCTAGTAAGTAAAAAGGAGAAAGTGTCTGCTTTATTTATTTGTGTTCTCATTTCTGAGGTGCTTTCTAATTGTGAGAGTTAGTTTACTATATCAGGATATCCATATCCTTTGTTTTTCTTTCTTACTTTTTTTTTAAAGATGGAATTTCACTTATGTTCAAAAGGTAACAAAGGTGTTATTGTTCACAGAAACTAGAGTCTTTTCTTCCTCTGTTCATTTGCCTAAATGGGTCATAATCTTCTGGCACATCATAGCTTAAACTTGTTAAGAGGTGTGCTGTTTCAGGTTTGTGATGTGTCAGAGAGAGGATTGGGCCTTTTAGGTTGAACAAGGGAACTGTTAATGAACTTCTGTGCTATGCTGGTTTTTTGGTTT
>VYZP01055892.1:211-11014 GCA_013400635.1 Hypocryptadius cinnamomeus
ATAATTTAACTAATGTTGAATTTAAAACTAGATCTATTTCTATCTAAATATGTATCTAAGTTTATGTGTATATGTATTGAAGTCAGTTTTACAAGGGGAACAAAAGTTCAGTCTTTTTTTTTTTTGGTACCTCTGATTTTGGTAAATTCTACTTTGCTCGGTCATATTGATTGCATGTCTAAAGGATCCATAGTTGTAGCTGTCCATCTGACATTGAAACAAGAATATTTGTACAGGCAATTTTACTCAATCTTCCTAAAAATACAGTGAGATGGAAAAAAATTACTTAAAATACCCCAACAGACTGTACTGCTTTGCTCTATTACATTTTTCACCTTCTTCCAGCATGTCCATGAGAAGCAGAGAAACTTTTATATGAAGTATAGCAGTGAGATGAGGGTGCTGGAATGGACACTTCATGCTTTAATTTCTACATGTCACCATTTCAGTGCCTGACCTTTGATCAGTCCCACAACGGCTGTGCAACTCAATTTTCTGTCCAGTGGCCTTGCCATTCACCTTCATTAGTTCCTGAAAGCCCATTAACACTTTAGAATTTTTTTCTGGAAGATTTTAAGAAATATGTACCATTCTAGTATGGAATAATGTTAATAAATATCTAGTTCATGTTTTTAGATTTGGTTTTGATTTCTTGGTTTCTTTCTAAACCTAAACCAAACCACTTTCATATTATTCCCTCTCCTATTTTCCTTTCTCCTCAAGCTCTGTCTCACTGCCTATCATCCAAAATGCCACTATCTCTATTGCTCATAGAAGTAAAGCATGCATTCTACTTTTATTCTACAATTTCTCACATACTCCTATATGGAATTTGCCTGGTACCTAGATGCATTTGATAGTCAGTGTGCAGGATTGTGGTTTGCCACAACAAAGTTACTGTCCATCTGGGGGCAATCAATGCGTTTCTGTACTTTTGTTTGCCAGTATTGTCTATATAGATTTCTTTGCTTATATCCAAGTACTCTTTTACGTATATCATAGCTTTGCAATTATCTGAAGCAGAATATGGCAGTGGAAGTACCCTTGAAATTCTGTTAGAGTACAAGAGTTTATTCCCTTGTTGAGTCCTGCGCAAGAATAAAAATTCCCTCTTTCAGTACTCTACTCATATAAAACTGGAATTGGAAAGAACTGCTCTGTGTTCCCTATTGCAAAACTGATGTTTCCTGATATTACTCTTTCTGTGGCTGTAGTTCTGGCATCCAGGGTAGCAGAAACCCAGTCCAATAAAATCATGGTTTCTGTCCTCAATGTGTTTTCAAAGAATTTTTTTCTCTTGGTAATTAAATTCACAATTATTTAACGTTTTTTAAACAACTTTAAAACAGTTTACTTGTGAGTGGAAAAAATCTATAAATTCCAGGGAACTGTTGTAAAGTAGTTTTGCTCATAACTGAACAAAGGACTGGACCGTGTTAAGTTAATCAGGTGAAATTAATGTTATTTGTTCCCTTTTTAAAGAAGAAAGAGCTATTTTTTTTAATCTACTTTGTATATTTATTTGTAAGCAGCGCTAGAGACTGTATGTCTCCTCTGTGTAATACAAAGGTTTGTAATACAAACAGATATTATCATATCAATATATACAGATGCTGTCCATCCTTATGAAAACCATCAAGTATCATGGAAGTCTTTACAGTGATCTAAGACATAGAGTGGGTTTTCCAAAAATATCAATAAACTGCTCTCTGAAATCGCATTGAACCATAATTACACTTTTCTAGGTACTTGTCTATAAAATCTTTGCCTGCACACACAAACAAGAGCTTAACCACATGATGGTCAAACATGATGGTCACCTCTCTGGCAATGTAAAACACATGCTGTGCTTCTGGAGAATTTTGTACAAATATATTTGGTTTTGTGTATAGAAGTGTGAGAAGTGATGCAAGTGGCTCACAGATTGCACTTGCTTTTTTAAGATAGTAGGGAGGAGGCCATTATATAAAAGCAATTACATCTTCTCACAAAAATCCAGATGAATGCATTATTTTTGTATATATGGCTACCAGAATATGACAGAAGTCTTGTCCCTTTGTCACCACTGAGCTGGTGCATTCACAATGCTGTTTTCTTTAGTAAAACAGGTTCTGGGTGTAAAAGGGCCATGTGTCTTCATTCTCTTTTTTTCATACCACGCATCTGTCGTAGAAAATTTTGCATTCATTTTTACTGTTACATAACTATTACCTTTGTAAATGCCACTTGTGAGCTGTTGGCTGGCCTAGTTGTACATTGAATTGTGGCTGAATTCTGCATGTAGTCAGGAAACAATAAGTGAAAAGGCCATAAGCACAAGCAGAAACACATTTTTCATTTTCTGATTTTTTTTAATAAGAAGTAGCAGAAGAATATTTCTCGATGGTATAGGAAGAGAAAACTGTGAGCAAAAAGAAAGAAAAAACGCAAATTAAGTGTAAAATATGAGTCCAATGAAAAATTGCTTTCTTTAGATGTATATTTGCTTTGAAATCCATGCTGGGTCTCCTAGTACCTGCTGAGCTTAGTTTTAAGCCCTGAAGCTGTGATTTAAAATAATATATATTTGCTCTTTCATCTCTGTACTCCATTATATCAATTTCCATGAAAACACCTGGAAGGATTCTTAGAGCTCGTCATGAACTCTGACTCTAAGAGATTTTCATCTTTAGGTCCTGCTGTGAGCTGATACTACACATGCCGCAATCTGTCTGTGGTTTCTTTCTAATCTTTGGAAAAAAAGGACACATATATCACAGGAACCGGCACAAACACATTCACCTGGCTAGCAGCCTTCTAGAAATTTGTTTCTTTTTGAGATTGCAATCTGAACTCATTTTTACTTAGAAAACTGATATAAGATGCTTATCTCCAAAGACGTGGAATTTCTAAATCCAGAAACTTTAGGCATGTTGATCCATCCAAAGTTGAGTACCTAATTTCCAAAAGTATTAAAGCTTTAAAGTATCTTTCACTTTTTCTTCCTGCTTTTCCTTACTTTTTTAATGGTCATCACAGGGGCCTTTTCTGCCTATTCTGGTAACGAGGACCTGAGGCCCCTCTCTTTATCAGATTTTTTTTCCATTTCAAGGCCTTCATTGGCTGAAAACCCACAAAACCCTCAGAGACTCTTTTGTAAGTGAACAAGTATTGATTTCACTCAAATTAGATTAGCCACTAATCTTCTACTGTTATTTAAGGGGCAAAGATAAAAACATCCTTTAGGTAGTTCTGTGGATTACATTATGGTGATTTTGTACAGGGTCCTTAGTAAAAATAAGTCATCCTCAGATCGTATACAGTGATATTAGCAGGCAAATGTTTGCAATATAATCCTGAATTTTAGAAGGGTGCTTAAATGTAATTTTTTTTTTCTAGAAGTGTTGAGAAATAGAAAAATTATGCAACATTTCCAATTCATCAACTGGGTCACTGTCCAACAAAGAACAAAGACTATTTAAAACTTCAGTGAGGAGGATTGTTTCCATAATTATCATTAATTTTTCTCATGTAACTTCCAATCTTTTTCTATTCTTCAGATTTTTTCGAAAAAGGAATTAAACAAAAGCGTTCCGAATTCAAACTGAGCTGTAGGTTGGCATTATCAGGGCAGTGATACTATCAGCCATATGACTCATTCAGCTACCAGTAAAGTAAATTCAAGTTGCTAATTTTGCAGAGTGAGAATTGTCTTTTGAACACAAAAGATGCCCTGGCTTTGTGAAGTTTATGCTCTTGACTGCAATTTTTTGTTAGATATATTGACGAAACATGCACTGAAATGTGCAGGAAGAATCAGGAGGAGTTTTGAACAATGATGCACACATCGGTTTTTCTCTGTGTGTGAAGATAAGGCCCCTTGGCATTTCCTCCCTTATCCTTCATTAGCAGGAGTGCCACCAGCAGGTCAAGGGAGGTGATCCTTCCCCTCTGCCCAGTGCTGCTGAGACACATCTCAAGTGCTGGGTCCAATTCTGGGCTCCCCCATCGAGGACAGAAAGGGATGGACGGCAGAGACTCCAGAAAAGGCCCAAAGAGATGATGAGGGGACTGATGCACTTGTCATATGAGGAGAGGCTGAGAACTGGGATTCAGCAAGGAGGAGAGAAGGCTCAGTGGGATTGCATCAATGCATATTAATAAATACCTGAAGGGAGGGTGTAAAAAGGATGGAGACAGGCTCTTTTCAGGGATGCCTGGTGACAGGACCAGAGGCAATGGGTACATAGGAAAACTCGGGATTCCCTCTGAAGATCAAGAAACACGTTTTCACAGAGAGGTTGACCAAGCAATCACGCCATTTTCCAGAGAGCCTGTGGAACCTTCATCCCTGGAAGCTGTCTAGACATGGTCTTAGACAAACACCTGTGTGTGGTGGTGCTTTGAACTAAATGATTCCCAAAGGTCCTTTTCAACCTCAGCCATTCTGTGATTCTATGACTCAGATCCAAAATTTGGACTAGAAATGGCATTGGGAGCTGAGAATGAAGGACTGTGTCAGAAAGTCAGAAGAGCAGAAAGGTGTCTGCTCTTCAAGGCAGGGAGGGGCTGAGCTGGCCTTTCTTCCTTCCCAGGTGGCAGTCCTCTTGCTGCTGCAAATCCAGCAAGCTTCTACTGTTGCCCATTTTCTGCCCCAACAAACCTCATCCAAGCCATACTAATCCCCAAAGCTTCTCAGCTTTCAAAAATATTAAAGGACCCTTAGCATAGTTTAATAATTTCATCAGTTCCTTCATAATTGGCTTCCAAAAACCACTATGATTAGCTATCTTCCAGGAAACTGAACCTCTCCTTCCTAACTACAGCTATTTCCATGGCTGAATGTCAGGAGGAGAGCAGGAAAAGATCCTAAAGGCCTTTTCTATTTCCAGATCTATCAAACATAAAGGTGTCCTCTATGGGCAGCCACTGCTGGGTCCATCCTTGACTCACAGGAGGAGCCAACAGTGGCTGTCTGTGTGGGATTTTTCTCAGATGGTAACAAGCCAGGGCCCAGCTTTTAAATCTGATTCTATAGGAGGTCTGTCTTCTCACTCTTCTTGGTCAGAAGTACCAATGTGGGCACACTTGCATTGTAATGGCTTGTGAAATACCAGTATTATCTAAGCTGGGTTTTGGTGGTAATTTTTTCTCTAGACCTTCCTAAACCCAGAATCATAGCATCACAGCATCACTAGGTTGGAAGAGACCAAGATCACTGAGTCCAACCCATGCCTTAACATCTCAACTAGACCGTGGCACTGAGTGCCACATCCAGTCTGTTTTTAAACACATCCAGGGATGGTGACTCCACCACCTCCCCTGGCAGACCATTCCAGTACTTTATCATTCTTTCTGTGAAAAACTTTTTTCCTAATATCCAACCTATGTTTCCTGTGGCAGAGCTCAAGACTGTTTCCTCTGGTTCTGTCAGTTGCTGCTTGGAGAAAGAGACCAACCCCCACCTGACCACAGATGCCTTCAGGGAGTTGTAGAGAGTGATAAGGTCACCCCTGAGTCTCCTTTTCTCCAGGCTAAACACCCCCAGCTCCCTCAGTTGTTCCTCACAGGGTTTGTGTTCCAAGCCCCTCACCAGCCTCGTTGTCCTCCTCAGGAGGGACTCAAGCATCTCAACGTCCTTCCCAAACTGAGGGGCCCAGCACTGGACACAGCACTCAAGGTGCTGCCTCACCAGTGCTGAGTGCAGGGGAAGAATGACTTCCCTGCTCCTGCTGGCCACACTATTCCTGACACAGGCCAGGATGCCCTTGGCCTTGGCCACAAGGGCACACTGCTGGCTCAGGATCAGTTGGCTGTTGACCAGTACCCCCAGGTCCATTTCCACCTGGGCACTGTCCAACCCATATTATTCAACAAGGTAGATGGTAAATTTCGGGCTGAACTTCTTTTATGGGACTTAAAATTAATGTGGTCCCTACAAAAGGCCATATGATTTGGTTACTTTAAAGCCTTTTTCCGAATGTTTGTTTTAATCCTGGCAAAACCTTAGGCTATCTTTGTAGTCTTCAGCTATCTTTATATCTATATATAGCCTCACAGACAGTGTTTAGTCAAAACTGAGCATAGTGGCATTATGACTATTACCAGAATTTGAGGAGTGGGGTTTGCTATGTAGTTTAGAGATATGAGTCCCATTCAGACACTTGTCACCATCCCCATAGCCACAAATCCTCAGATCTGTTTGTAGAAATAGTGAGTCTCCAGTGAGTTTTGGGGTAATGCAAAGGATATTGTGATATTGCTTTACACAATAATTAAGAACAAACTGAAGAAGAGAAGCCTGTCTTTGTTCAAGTGAGTGTTCAGATCAATTGTGGAGAGTGGCCATCTCCTATCTTTCTATCACATAGTCTTTGTTAACAGTCCAACTTCCCCATAAAGGAGTTTATGAAATGTAAACAGGTTTGTCAAACAGGTAAACACTTTATAGTGTCTATTCTGGAGAAAAAGAGACACCCCAGCCTCTTCAAATGACTTGCAGGACACTGGAAATGCAGTGTTAGTTGAATAATTTCAGTATCTTCAGGTACACTTTCTGATATCTGGAGACAGAGTGCCTGGAAAAAGGAAAAAGCACAAAAGTCTATTGTCACTGGGACTAAGTGTCTTTAGACAGATAGTGAGTTAAATAGAAGAGTAAATTCTCATTTTTAGGAGCAATTAAATCAAGAAACATAATGATACGACCTCTACATACAAATTTATAAGCTGGGGATCTCTCAGGCTATTCCTGCAAATATTCCTGTTAGCAGCTGTAGCATATGACTTAATTCTGGGAACTGCAAGTTACTGTTTAGTGTCATGAAGCCCAAGCAGCTGCAGAGAGTTACTTTGCCTGGAAGTGAGATGTTTCTTCAGAGAATGTAGTAGAATAGGGATTTTTTGCTGTTGCAGTTCTGGAAGCCTCCTGGTCCTGTCCTGAGAAGACGTCTTGAGCCCCACCTCCATCAGAACATTGCTTGCTAAGAGTAAAAGCCATTTGTTAAGTTTTCTAGATGTTACTGGCTTGAATTCCTATTAATGGCAGATGCAACAGTCATCTGTGATGTGACATAGTTTCCAGATATATCATTGCTCTGCATACTGATGTACTTGGAAAGGCTTTATTTTTACAATTTTTAAAAGAAAATAATTATTTAAAACGTGAAGCTAACCACTGGGGAAATAGTGAATTTATTTCAAAGCCTTCAGATCTGTTTATCATTTGGGAAAATATGCTCAAACTGAAACACAGCAAATGCTTCAATCACATACAAGTTACTGGCCCCAAAGAATGGTTGAAATTTGCTGGTGAAAGGGGAGGCGAGATGAGTTCATCCTGAACTTCTTGCTGAACTTCCACTGGTTCATCCTGACTTCTCATTCTGCTAATAAATTCTGCTAATTCTGCTAATTAATTTGCTAATAACATCTGTGGCGCTACAAGAGTCTTCAGAGATTTACGATGCCCAGACTATTTGTTATGCTAGTTCAGTAATGTCCTAGGCTGGAAAAAAAAAGTTCACTTGATGTCCTCCAAGTACAGTAATTGCCTAATGTCTCTTGGATTACTTCAGCCCATGCAGTGATTAAAAGAACTTATGTGAAGCTCAAAGTTGTTTTTCCTTCAGTCTAGCAACCCGAAATCACACTAGTGGGCCTAATTCTCTGCTCTGTTATGTTGCAACCCTGCTGGTTTCAATAGAGTCATGCTGGTGTCGAAATGATTTAAAGGACCAGTGAGTGAAACATAGCAGTGGAAACATATCAACTATTTTAAAATCTTATGAAATCTGGGAAGCTGATTGGCAGCTTCATTTTAATTTTTTTAAATTTAATTTTATTTTTTTTATTCCAAGTAATTAATGCTAATATTTTGGGAGTTGCCATGAAAGTTAAGAAAAACTGAGGTCTGGACTTTTTTTCTCTTGGGCATCTGTTTATCTTCCTTTCAGTTCATGATTGTTCCTTCCTCTGAGGGCATTCTTTGGTGCTTTGTTCAGCACAAGGAGGCTCCTGCCATTTCCTCTGAGCAATGTGAACTTGTCTGGATGCTCCAAATAAGCAGAGAGTGCAATTTTCCTATTTTTATTTCACTTTGTATTGATTTTTCTGATTTGAATGTTTTTCCATATATTGTTTTTCATCTTCTCACACCCTAGCAAGATATTATCGTATATGATAATACAATCTGTTATGAAATACTTAGGGCTTGCCAGCAATTTTTATTTGACACTTTAATAATGTCTTTAAGAGAGAAGTGGGAATTGCAAAGAACAAAGAATCTCCAGATGTCTTAAAAATGTATGACGTAGGATTTGCAGAATATTTTTCTACTTGAGAGATCACTAATTTTCATTTGAAACAGCACAATCCTTCATTACCTTTTCCTGAATTAATATGAATACAATTTCATTTACAGATTGTCTCTTAGATTAACCTTGTATCCTGGATGTGTCTGGTTTATTACTGAAAGTGCACTCCTTGCTACTTCTTCTATTCTCTGTGGGTTTGCAAACCTACTTTAATAAAAATGCAACATATAAGCACAATAGTTCTTGCAGTTGACCTTGTCTTCAGACAAGGAAAAGAATGTCAAGAAATTAACTATGAGGTTTTGGCATATGTCTTCTGAATGGCAAGCTAGCTCTCAGTTTCAGTGTTTTGTGCTGTTTGAATTGTGCTGTACAGAGTCACATGCTTTAAACTAATTGCTCCTGTGCAAGACTTGTAGGAAATAGAAATGTGAAGTTCTTGTGGTGAATCTTTTTGATTATTTTTTTTTCTGGGGGTTGAGCTGAGCCTAAAATAGAAAAATTCCTTCTCTACTATGATTTTCATCCTTAATTTCTTGTCATTTTTGTCTACTTGTTTTTAAATCACCAGTAATATATATATATGAATCTAGTTTGTTCCTAGTGGGTTCCATTATGTCTTCTCAAGGGTCAATCAGTAGAAGAACCGTGCTAGAACTACTAGATACTGTAAAGCATAGAGGAATAGAAATAAACTGACTATTTCAAGGAAATAATTTATAATTCCAACATTTTGTTAAAATGTATTAATGTAAGCATTGCTTCTCACGTCACCAACACTTTGGAGGGGTGATGGCTGTTCTGGATGATTCTTGTCAGTGGAGTTCCACTGCTGGATTTATAGGGCAAACGGAAAAAATGAAGAGAGGTAACAGATTTTTTTCTCTTATTCCTTCTTAAAAGCTTTTCAAGAGATGTTTGTCTTACTTTCCTTTGTGGAACCCCTGCAATTTCTTTTCCTCACTTATATTTGAATTTTTGGTAAAGCTGGTACTCACAATCAGTTCACATCTTTATCTCTTTCAATGTCAATTGCATTCTTTCAGTTATGGGCAAACAATCCTGTAACTCATCAAGTTAAAATCTTTAACAGTGGGAAGGATTTCTAAGGTGTATTCTACTTAATTTTTAAAAGATGCACATGTACTTAAACCTTCTAATGATATATGTGATATCTTATTATATTTCTGAACTATGTTCTTTAGGGACATTCTTTATAAATAGTTTCTGTCATAATTTTTATCTTATTTATGTAGCTGTTAGGGTGTGATTTGACAGTGAGGCACAAGGTTTTCTCTACTGCAATCACAGATTATGGCAGTCAAAACAGAACCCAGCACTCGGTGTTGTAAACCAGTATGCTGTTAGGAGGGGTAATTTTTTTAAGCTGCTTTCTGGAAGCTACCCATCCCCAATACATATATGTACTGTCAAGAGCTTAGTCCTTTCAACCCAGAACCAAACCTCTTTGCCTTCCTGGAAAAGAAAAGGAAGGGGAAATTTCAGAACAGAGAAGTTTACTCAGACGAAATCAGTATGAGCCAGGATGACTTCTTCCTTGGAAAACTGCTGTTGTTCTTAAAAAATTCAGAAAGAAGTCTGCCTTTTGCTGAAAATGCCAATTTAATCTATATTTAGGAGAGAAGGTAGTTAACTTATAGGAGCTTACTGGGTTTAATAGAAATCATTTTGCATCTAAATCTCTCTGCTCGTAGCTGGCTATATACACAGAGTTTTCCTTGTTAGTGTTGCGTGTTTTACATCTACAGAAATGTCTTTCAACCTGAAGGACCCCGCTGTGCTTATGAATACTGGGATTCATTGCTGGCATGAATTGTCTCTTCAGAATACAGCGGGAGGTAAGTCTAACCAAAGTCAAAGTGGTAAGTCTAGAATTATCGCAGACAAGAAAACAATGGGTTTTTTTCCTTTCCTCATAGAAATGGAATTTCACTATTATGTTTGCTAAAAAACACTTTGATGTACTGTTCTTCATGGGACTTGGTATGAATCGGTTTTATTTGTGGCTCTGTGCTGATTAGAATGAAAGTTTCTGTGGGAGAGGGAAAGTGCAGTTACAAAAGGGAAAAAAAAGCCTTCTAGAAGCTACACTCTCGCTTAACTGATAATTAGTGGTAATTTCATGAGTTAGTGAGTGAGGCTGGTAAGGTGTGGGTCATGAGGGTGATATAATGATATTTTCTGGGTTTGTAAGGCATAACTTCTGTCTGCTCTTTTACTTTTCATGAGGGGTACAGCTCTGTTGAAGATAATTCTGTAGGGTTGTTTTAATATCCAGATGGAGCCCATGACCAAGAAATGCTATGTTAGTTTAAAGCAGGAACAGCTGTAAAGAAACATCAGGAAAGTGAGTACAAGCTTGTTAAAATCTTGGGTGCATGAAGAACCTACACCCTGGAGATATGGAAATCTGAGGGTGGACATGGTGAAGGGTTGTGTGAGGAGGCTGAAGAAACCCCGGGAAAGATGGGGGAGTATGGGACTGTTT
>VYZP01055895.1:0-12264 GCA_013400635.1 Hypocryptadius cinnamomeus
CTTTGATTGTTCCCAGTTGTTCCTCTACTTCACTTTCCCTTCAAAGCTGAACACACAGCCGAGCTCCTTGTAATTCATGGAAATAACCTCCCTGCAGCAGCATTCACCCAGAAGTGCACCTATAACTGATGAACACTGCTAGGATGGATAGCTCAGGGAAAAGAGAGAAATATGTGGGCTGTGGGTGGTGGAAGGGAAGAGCTGATGGGTGGGATAGACTGCTAAACAATTTAATTGCTTTTTCTGTTTTGCTGTAGAGGAATATGCAGTTTAGCAACCTTAGCTCAGCTAGTGAGCGGTTTTTTTTGTGTGTGTGCAATAACATATATAATTAAATATAGGTATTTGCACACTTAGCTCTGCATTATTTAAATACTCCATTATAGAGTATATTATAGAGTCATACTTCATTTCCACCTGTAAAGAGTAAACCATGTAACTCACATGGGTGCCAGAGATCTCAAACAACTAGTCTCTATAAACCCTGGAGGGAATGCTAAATCAAGCTGAAAACTTTCATTCCAGCATTATGCATCCACTTTTCCTGTTAACCTGTTTTTCCCTCAATCAGAGGATTTTGGGTTTGCTCCAGGCAATACCCTCTCAGGAAGGAGAACGCATGTGATGTGATTCCTTTTCTGGTTTTAAAAGCTATCCAGAAAGAAAGTGTGGGAGGACACATATTGCATAACAATGATATTTTTAAAAAGGGAAAAATCCACTTCAGTTCGGAAGATTGTAGGGGCTCAAGGATTTGTTGTACTCCAATATCTAGAGTCATGAGAGGAGATAAACACCTAAGTAGAGAACTCAATTTGGTGTATGAAAGATGGGACCTCATATCTTCCATCTGCTTGCAGTGACTTGAACCTATACATTTTCATTTCCGCAGCTTTCTGCTGACCAGTGGTCCATAAAGCAAGCTGGGATGCTGGGGATACTCTGTTAAAGCTGTTTTACTACACATGGAAGACACTGATATTCACTTGGCTGGAGGAATAAAGGAGCATGGCTTTAAAATTCCCTGGTCATATTAGAGTCCTAGCCAGAGACATGGTTTAGATAAAGCAGACATGAGATTTAGGAAATCTGTTCTCATATTTAATTTCAACACAACACATATTGTTAGGAGCTGAGGTGTCCACTCAGAATTGTAAGACTATTCACGGACAGCAAAGTCAGTAACTTGTTCCTCACTCTTACAGCCCAATCCATTGCTTAAAAGACTTCTGACATTAAAACTTCTAAAGGTGGCAGTCTGAAGTTCCTGGATGAAGAAAACACCTTGCAACTTCAGCCATCGGCCATCGGATCTTTGAGATGGCCAGCACTGCTGGTTGTACTTTAAAGGTACAGGGATGGAAAGACTCACTGGCTAATAACATGAAACAAGGCCTGGAAGCACCACAGTGCTCCAGGGAATGATACACGGTAGCAGTACAAACTCAAGTAATAGGGCAGAAAAATACTGTCATATGAGGAAATGTTTGTGAGAATTGGTATTGACTAAACAGTTCATTAAATCTTTCATAGTCCCATCATTGTTTCCCATTTCTTGTCTCAGTTCTGTCTCAGCCAAGAACAAGTGGCTGTAAAGCAATTTCCTAGAACCAAGAACACCAAAATACTTCTCAGTTATAGTACTTCATTTCTATTTTACTTTGGATTAGACATGAAGTGGTTGTTTTTATGTGAGTGAAAGAATGTGAACAGAGGATGAAATCAAAGTGTGGTAGAAGTAGCTACAGCTGCCTTAGACTCCAGGGAAAACAGTGCAGTAGGAACAGACAGAAAGTCGTAACAGAAGGTATGAGAGAACAGCCAAAAAGTCCCCAGTGTTGGTTTGGATGACAGAGATTGCACAGAACTCTTCCCACAGAAAACTGTATGTGCCAACCCCTTTAGCACTCCTGACTTACAGCTAACATGGGTCATCAACAGACAATTCATTTTTGGACAAATCATGATAGATTTCCAAAGCTATGTGTAGGAGGAAAAAGACTGAGCAAAGCCTGTGTGTTAATCATCATTCTGACAAAAGTCGTCTGTTTGATCTTTAATACTTGGTCACAGGCTCGGTGTGACACAGTGGACATTGCAGAGAGATGATGAGTGTGGATCTTATTCCATTATCCATGCGCTCATATGTACGGAGAGACAGTTCATGCAGCCATCTGCTCTCACTGTGCAGTCATGCAACAGTTTTTCACATCTTTGTCTTCTGATTGGCCTTCTTTCACTCTAATTTTCTGTCTTGTTTGAGCTAAGAAGGACAAATGACTAGAAAGCAGTGCTTGCTTTTGTCTGTCAGCTCATGGTATCACAGTAGTGTATTTATACCATTAGCAGCTCTAAAGCAATTTGCAAGTATGAAACAGGACAGAACAGCCTTAGAGCACCCCCCAAAGTGCTGAAGAGAGTTATTTTTGCTTTTTTTTCCCTTTCCACCTGCACTCTGTGTTGACATATATGCCTAAAGAGGAGTCAAAAATAAAAACAGAGTATATACTAACTCTTCAAAGCTGACAAGTGATATGGAACAACCTGTATTCTGACTCTATTAATCCTGTCTTCCACCTCATAATAGTAAGTAGACACTAGGTAGATACTGTCCCTTACCACACCTCTTGCCTCTGTTTTGCAGCAAAAACCCACTCTGGTCCCTAGTTCACACATACAAAAATGCTGGTACAAATAGTACCTTCATACATTTGAGGTCATTCTTACCAGATGTTAGAACTAATTAGTGCTTTCACAGCTTTTGGGCTTTTTTTGCTGGCCACTGCACTTGGTCTAATAAAGTCAGTTAAAACAAACCAGGTTTGCATGCTGAAGTTCCTTTTCAGCCCAACAGGGAAAGCCTTTGAGCGTGTTTCATCTTTCCCACTCTGCATCACAACCCTGCAGATTCTCAGACATCCAACCAATCTTAGCTTCATCTTGAAACAAAAAAAGGTATCAAGAAACCTAAGCTGAGCACATAGATTTGCCTGATAAAATTGGCTAGATTAGGACCCAATGGGAAATCCAGGAGCTGTCTATATTCTGTTCACTCCATGCAATTTTTGTGCTGGATAAACAACTTGCTAACAACCTGTATGCCAACTGCTTTAAGGAGAGGAAAGGACAGGCTGAGGGATGAAAGGAGACAGCCAGACAGCTATAATTCAGACTTTCACAGAGCTTTTAGACTCAGATGCTCCTGAAATTCATTTATAAAATCATGTGAACTTTCTCACTGAATATCAGCAGTGATACCATTGTGGGGGAAAGAAAAGATCTCAGGCTTTGAAAATATGACCATAAGTGCTTTGCTGAATAGTGTTCAAGTGGGTTTGAAACTAGGCAAAATGAGTTTGTCTGTCCCTACTTAAAACCACAGATTAGATAAGTATGAAAATATTTTCTCTGCTAAGCTATCAGCACTTGTCTTCTCTTTTAATTATAGTCAAATAATGTAACAAAGGGCAATTTCCATAACATTTATTCTAACAATTTCTTTCGTTTTACATCACAAAATTATTCTGAACTTTTATCAGGACATGTACAACACCTACTACTTTGTACTTTACCTTGATGCTGATGCCTCTGAAAAAGCAGTAAAAGGGAGATACCTGTTAATTGCCTCGCAGATTACCTTCAGAGACCTGTTCAGAAAAACTCTGTAATTCCTGCATACCTTATACTCTTAAATACAACTGCACAGGTCCTTGCTGATAAGCCATCTCACAATCTGAAACCACTTGATTTCTGACAATGTGTCTACTCTGTTGTCTCAATTTCTACTTCTCAGCCTGGCACTACTTCGCCTGTACACATACTGGATTACCCACAGTGAGTAAACAGCTGATCCTGAGAATCACACCAGTTTTCCTCACTGGAAGACTATTCTGAAAAACGATGAAGACCAGCCATTTGTGCTAGCTTTGAGTTGTCTCCTGTTTTCTCCCAAAATTTGAATCAGGAGCTTCCTCTGAGTCTGAACAAATAATGGCTCACATTTTACAGATGAAGCCTTATTTCAGTTGTCAGAGAGCTTTAAATTAACAGGGAAATGCTAAGTGAAAATATTAATGGCATCTTTTTTAGGGGAGAACATTTGAAACTAAAGAAATTATATCCTTGAAACAAAAAGGAAGAGTGAAGGGTCTTCTGCATTACTATTTAGAGATATGTCATGGAAAACCAAAGCATGAAATATTTATAAACTCTACTTTGAAGACCCCTATAAAACTGCTACTGAGTTTCTTTAAAATGAATATGCAGTCCATGATTTCAAAGCTTACTGTATCAGGTCCTCAAGGTCTTTTAAAACAATTCATTTTCACTTCAGACATGAAAGAGAAAAATGAATGTAACAAGTCTCAAAGAAAGCTTAAATCTTTGCATTTCAGGTTATGGTTTTGGTTTGCTCTCTTTTATTGATCATTTATGTACTAATTCTAAAATGCATTGCTCATATTTAATGTCATACAATAGAAAAATAGCTCATCTAGCCTACATTTAAGGAAATAACATATATTTTTTAAACTCATAAAATTAATTTGGAGGAATTCCTATACTTAAAAAAAAAGCATCCAAACCACATTGCTCAATATTGGCAATAATGCTGTCCAGTAGATGTCTCCTCAAGAAACTTTTGATCTCAAATGTTAGTTTCATTGTTGTTAAAACTGAACCCTATGTTATTGTCCCCTCCATTACAGTAAGAACAGTGTCCCTCACACAGCCTAAGCCAGTGGCAACAGTCTTGTTAAAAGTGAAGTATTTTATGTCAGTTCTGTAAAAACAAATGAAGGAAACATTTAAATATGAGACAAAATCTCCCATTGCTGCATTTTCAAAGAAAAACCAATCATTTGCAAGACAAATCATCATTTTTCCTCAGCAGACAGGGATTTTCTTTCTGGAAGGATATTAAACTCCTAAAATGTTATGCCCTATCTGAAGCCCTGAACTCCTCTGTTCAAAGCACGACATCAGAGAAGCAGTAGTTCTTTGTTTAATGGAAACAAAATCCCCAGAAAACTAGGGCTGTTCATCCTCCTTTCTCAGAGCTTTCTTAGGAGCTTTAAGATATTTTTCTACTGATGATTTTGTGCATTTCCATCTGGAAAGCAATGATTTATTTTTCCATTTTCTGAAAGGAACTGGAGTGAACATGGCTGTTTATTTTTCTACTTAGTGCCTTACCATGCCAAGACAACTCTGAGCACCAGCCTCATCAATTAATATCAGCACCACTCTGAGAATGGTGTTTGCTAAGAAACTGTTGCTACAGAACAAGCAAAATGAGGACAAAACATTGGGCCAAGAGCTAGAAGAGGCAGAGGGGAGCCAGGATCTGTGGATCCTGGCCCAGGGAGCACAGACGGGGTAGTGCTGTCTCCCTGGCATACTCCCCTCTCCTGCAGACCACCCCCTCCCCACCACCACCTCCTGGTTTTGGGCTCTACACCTGGCTGGGAGGGGCTGTGTTGGGATGCCATTCACACACCATATGGAGCCTTCCTCCATGTGCAAACCAGCAGAGCTGAACGCTGATTCAGCTGGAGCTGTGAAACCACACCTCACAAGGCATTTGCAGCGTTTTGGGACATTCCTTCATCTAACCAGGGGACAGCCAGCCCTGGAAGAGACTCCCAGAAACAGCTCCATGCACCAGTTTCCCTCCTCATATTTAATAAAAGAGAGGGGAAACAGCAAATTCACCTTCCCAGATTACTCATGGGACACACTGCAAGCTGAAATTGCTCCTGCTGAAATGCTGCTGCACCGGCAGCATTTGGACAGAAAGTGAGCGCTCACTGTGGCATTTGCCACAGTGTTTTTTCTTCATCTGGATGGAAGGAAAGAGGTTGCTCAGTGGAGTGTCTTTTCCCTGTATTAGCACACATGTGCAACCCCAGGTATGCCTCATCCATGTACTTCTTTTCCTCTCTCTGTGGTCCCATATTTCTGCTGCAGTCCCACCAGAAGTGCTACGTAGTGACCTTTAACAATGGCTTTGCTTGATCTCCACAAGTAACAGACTAAGGTACCCTTTTTATGCCATCTGCAGGGGTGAATAGCAAAGAGAAAACTATAGGCTTTGACCAGTGAGACATAAATGCCTTTTTAGGCCATAATTGTGAGTGTGGGTCATAACTGTGGATGATGACAATCAACTGCTCATGGAGGAGTACACAGATTAACCAGCAAGGCAAACAAAATAAACAGGAGCAGAGAGAGGAGGCAGGGGAGGAGGGGAAAGAGAGGCTAAAAATCAGGAATAAATGATTTATTTAAGATCCCACAGTACTAAAAGAGGCAGAGAAGATTCATTTTGTACCTCCCAATTCAATGTTCTGTGTATTGTAGCACACAGGCTGGGCTGTTTTTCTGCTATAACACACCACTCACTGTACACTTCAAAGTTAATATTAATATTTTCTCTACCTCTTTACACGATCCCATAAAAAGGAATCTCTCTGGCTGAATGTAAAAACTATTATCAGGCATGCAGTTGACCAAATTCTGCCCAGATGTTGCAGCGTGGTTGCAAACTATATGTCAGCTGTTCTTTTTGCTGCTCACCATGCAGTCAGCCTGTTCATCTGGCCATATGGAAGATCCATGGGAAAAAAAGAATAGCTATTTGTGCATTGGTATTGAAAGTCAGAATAATACAGCCTTTAAGATTTAATGGGTACTCAAGCTGGCTTACAAATAACCTGCTTTGTCTGCATTATTTTGTCTATGTCTTTCCTTATGAAAAACAAAGAATAGAAAAGAAAGATCAAAGATTTCAAAAGCAGCTTTGTTTGGAAAGCTGAAATGCCTTACTCCCTTCAAACAACAGGGAAGGCTTCTATGCACAGGCTTCAGACTCACACTGCACCTTGGCCCTCTGCAGTAGATGACGGCTCCACAAGAAGCATTTCACCTCCCCTCGCCTCTCCACAGCCTCTCCTTCCCCACAGACATGGAGCCCAGCAAAGCCTGAGGTTCACTCCTCCTGCCAGCCCGCCTGGAAAGCCTCCTGCACAGTGGAAATAGCAGCAGTTCCCCAGGGAAGGGGAACACACAAATTATGAGAAATGGATATTTCCTGTTAAACGGGATAAGGCAGAAGTTTGTAATATGATTCCCAGATATCACTGAAGACAAGGGGAGATCTGAGGTGGGAACTCAAGCCTTTTATCACACCGCATTTGCACAGTACAATGAAGCTCACATCTCATATGCGGGAGGCTGATGTCTTGCAACAACCAGGACTTAGGCGAGCTGGACTTGCAGCTATGCCAGTAGTGGGATTGGGGTGGGGAAGAAGCTTTTGGAGGTTTGGGCACTGCAAATTTAAGCAGCTAGATCGGTTACCTACAGACCATGCACGCCCAGGAGCAACTCAGAGTGCCTCAGTTGAGCTGGCACCAGTACTCACACGCTTGCAGCACTGCTTGAAGCCTCTTTTTATCCCTGTTGACTCTTTGGGCAATCTACATTCAGAGTTTAAGCACTGCATTCACAGTTTAAAGCTAAACTGCAAAAAACCATTTCCTTCTTTACGGGCAATACCTCACCATGTCAAAAATCTGTTCTTCTTACCCCAGGGACCTGCAGGTACCAAACTCTCTGAGATACAGCCTTCCACAGTGCCTCACTTGGGAAGCAGGGTCTGTCCAGGACGTCTTCGCACGTGTGAGCACCTGTTTGTATGCAGTTATCTTCTTTGCATGTGGAAGCCTGAGCCCGTGCATGGCCACATGGGCGCAACTTCAGACGTTTGATAATTTGGCCCTGGCTGCGCTGTCAGCTGCTGTCACTTTCTGTTTAGCGCAGCGTTCATAAGGCAGCAGCTAATGGGGCGGGAGCATGGGGAGGAATTCTGGCAAAGACAAGTCGTTGGGATATTTATTTGGCCATCCTTATGTAAAAGAGTGCAAAAATGGAGCAGTAAAATATTGTAAAACTTAAGCTGATACTTCCACTAATTCGAAGTGGCAGTTTTTAAATAGGGTTGCTTCTGTTTGTCACTTTCAATCATAGAATGCCGATAGTGGTACTTAGAAGGACCTAATAGTCTTAAGAAAATAAACTGTCCCCCTCCCCCAGAGCAGAACAAACAGAGCCATATTGTCATGCCTTGAGATACATCAAGTGTGCCGTGCAGGGAGGGGGTGGCTGCGCGTTTCCTCCTTGGCCGACGCAAACGAAAGTGACAACTTGTCAACTCTCTCGTCCTGTTCACTTTGCATCCTGCTCCATTTCTTGTGCTCTCTTGCCTTTCCTTGTCTGCTCTTCCCATTTCCAGTCCTGGTCTTCAAAGGAAAAGGGCACTCCCGTGTCGGCAGCTTTTAACTGCATTTTATTTGTGCACACCCTTTTCCTGCATTAAAAATAACTCCTTTCCCTGACTAGTTTTCACAAGTTCACAGGACTTGTACCTGAAGTGAAGCAAGGCACAGGCACGACTTAGGCTTACTGAGGGATGAGAGCCATTTTTCCAGGTAGGGAAAGGTAGATTGGCAGGCACTAGTGTTTCATGCCCTGCGCACAGGCCAAGTCAGAAAGCAGACCTACCACAATGCAGGAGGCTCCTATGCCATGTCATCTTTCCCAGCAGCAGGATGAATCTGTGCCATTTGCAGTTGTTACTGCAAAGCCCCCACAAAATGATGGCCCAGGCCTCGCCTGGACTAATCCTGGTCTTGCTAAAGGGCCAGGGATGTGCTGCTTACTCAGGTTTGTGCTACCTGAGGGCCACTGGGCAGCAGCAGCCATAATATCAGAAGTGTACTATATTCTTCACATGCCCACCTCTTATTCTTCATTACACACCCTGTTCCACTCACTCTGAGTGCAAGAAAGTGCAAATCCAGTACCATCTGTGGATGGGCTTCCCAGATTTTAGTGAGGGAGGTGAGGCTCCTCTCTGCCTCGAAGGAAGCGCACAGATAAAAAAACAGGTACTTCCTCTTTAATATCCTTTGTCAGTTCCCCCCACGACCTGTTCAGAATCACTGCCCGAATGACTTTGCCAAGCAAAGGCAACAGAGTCAAACCAGCAGGGACTGCTGTAGGAAACCTGCAGGCAGCAAGCAGAGGGGCACGGGGAGGGGTGTCCCTCCAACACTGCCGAGGAGCTGTCTCAGTATGGAGAGCATGTTGGGAGGGCTGGAGAGGGATTGTGCAGCCAGGAAACACAGAGCTCACCTGAGAGAGGACACAGAGGTCACTCCAAATCTCTTTCACATCAAACCTCTTTACCTAATAAATAAACAAGCAACAATAACAAAAACAAACTAACAAAACACAAAACAAACAAAAAACCAAAAATTGAATAAACAAACAAACCCTGTACACTTGAACACAATTGAACAAAGATTTCATTTGAATCAGAACAGAGAGCCAGATTCATTTTCCAGAGTGAAATTCGGTCTAATAGCTAAGATAAGAGAGTGTGTGTGTGTGTGTGTGCGCGCGCACGTGCGTGCGTGCAAATCCAGGAGGGGGAGTCAGATAAGAAAGAACGATTAAGTTCTTGCGTGAAAGTAGTTAAGCTATCATCTTAAGCTCACTCTGTCAGAATTATTGCTGTTTATTCCTAAGAATACTAAGGAACAGATGTTCACCTGGCCAAGCAAACCACCTGAAAGGAAGATACCCATATGTGGCAGTGATCAGAGTGTGCTCTGATTCTTAGAAAAAAAGTTTTGTTTCCTGGTATTGGTTGAAGCATAGTAGAAGAGTGAAAAGGAGAAAAATAAAAGGTTGGTGGAGAGGAAAAACAAAGGAAAAGAGTGCAAAGACATGAAAAGGAGCCAAGGTGAAATTACAAAAGCTAGGGGGAACTCAGGGACATTTCTTGAACATCAGTAAAAGCATTTGTAAGGACAATAGCTACACAAGAGACAGCATAATTAAAAGAGTACAAGTAAGAAAAAGAGTTGAATTTCTTTTCACAGTTTCTTTCTTCATGTTTTTTCAAGTTAGCAGGCAAAATGTGCAAGCAGTGTCCATTCTTTTCTACTTCCTAATGTATTTTCTTTGCTTAGTCTTTTGTCTTATTCATCTAATGGATTTAGAGCATTGGGATTCTTTTGTGTTGAAGTTTCATGCATCAGCCTGTCTGTTACAGCCTGGGACAAGCACATCCTCCAAACACAGTCCAGAGTATAAACCAAAGAAAACACAAGGGACAAGAAAGGCACAGACTCATGGGTACCTCAGAGGTAAGAGGAATTTCACCCTGTTAATTTTCTAGAGGACTGCTCACTGCAGCTTGGGGCTGTCCAGGGCACAAGCAACCAGAACAAGTAGAAAAGCAAAAACTCAGAGAGAAACTGGGAATGAGGGAGGTGATACAGGGCTGAAGAAAGATTAGGGGCAGCTGCATTAACTGGGGTCCTGCTCCCTCTGAACTCACCATCTGGCAGCTCCAGAGGTGCAGGGCCGAGGAGAGCCCAAGGGAAAGTTCACTGTTTGGCATTTCTCCTCATCCAACAGGGAAACAGGACACAAGCCTCTGCCCCACCAGTAAAGGATGTTTGGGAGCTGAAAAATACTGTGGGGAACATGCAGTGGCCATGTTCACATTTAGTATCTTCTTTAATGAAAAAAGTTCATTATGTTATGGCATTACATAATCATCCCTGGAAGATACCACTTCTTCAATTACTACTTTGCAAGGATCCTATTAAAGGGCAATAAGCCAAACTGTAAGTTAATTTTGAGTGGTTTTTTCACCCAGGCAGATCCCCTTGTGTTCAGAGTAATGGGTGATGATGCTATAGCCTAAACCATGTCAAGCTGTTCTGTATACTCTGCAGTCAGTTGGATATTCCTTCTGCTGGAAAGATCACTAATTATTCAGTCAGCATTTGCCTGAATAAGGCCTCAAGATTTGGTCCAAAGACAGCAAATGTTCTTTCTTGATTATTTTTGCAAATTAAAAGAGAAGAATTTAGAAAGAGAGCATATGAAGCTTATTTGTAAGACAGATGTTAAACAGACTAGCAGCTTCCCAGTATCCCTCTAATACTTATCCCCAGTACCAAAATATATTTCTTTGGCTTTCATAATGACATGGGAGCACTTAAGACTTTTCTGATAGTCTCCTGAATGGCTTTACAGGTCAAGAAGCATGAAATTATTTATTCTACTAATAATATTTTACATCAAATTCAGGACATTTTGGAGTGGACGGAATTTTTCAATTAATAATTTGTTCACTGAGAAATGCAGTTTTGAGTCAATCAAAAGTATTCATTAATACAAAAACTCTCAAATGGGGGAGGGTTTTTTTTAATGTCTCATTTTGAAATAATTTCTTATATCATCTGACCTAAAATAATACTTTCTATCTTTTGAGGGTGCTTGAACTAAGAACTGAAAATCCTAAGTACTCCTGCAGTTCTGAGCTAATCAAACCTTTGAGCTCTCTTGGGGCATGACTGTAACTTCCTTATGGTGAGCTTGGAGTGCTCCACTGCAGCAGCAATGGGACAGACGTGTGTGCTTGGTCCCTTCCCCCGCCTTTCAAGCCTTCTTCACCTGCTCACAGCAGCCTCTGAGGTGTGTGAGATGTAACAACCGTTAGCACACAAGTTAATGAACATACATCACCTTTCTTCCCAACCCAGCCAGCAGCAACAGTCATAACAGATTTCAAGATACGGCATATCAGAATTGTAATGCAACTATTTGTTAGCCCTGGAGTGAAGTCCAGAAAATATTACTCAGCAACGTTAGGAATAGCAACTGGTATCTGAACAATATTAGGATGCTAAAATAGATTTATTAGCTTTTGCTTAATGCAGTGCATCTAGCCTTCTGAAAAACAGTAATGTACATAATGAGGCATTCTGTAAATTTTTTTCTCTTTGTGCACCTTCCTTATAAGCTTCTGTTCTGTTTACAGATCCAATGATGATTTTCTCAATTGCCAACTCTGCCAAGTCATCCTGAGACTTGAAAATCTATCTGCCACCTCTCTGCTAGTAAGAATCTCAGCAGTGATATGATTTCCAATGCCCAGACCTTTGCTGGGATCTGCACTGACTTGGAGACCCAAGACAGACCTGCTCACTCTTCCACAGCTGCTTTGTATGTTGACACACCAACAGATTCAGCCACACGAGACCTAAGTAGCCCTCCTGCTATTCGGAGTCCTGTTTTCACTACAATGAGTACAAGGCCACTATTTTCACATGGCTGCTTTGTTACATTTTAAACCAAAAACATCTTTTTACAGGGAACAAGAAGAACATACACCAGGTCTTT
>VYZP01055896.1:244-12287 GCA_013400635.1 Hypocryptadius cinnamomeus
TCACTGGAAAATACAACACTATAATACTGCTATCAGCTCCAATATTTTGATAAATTCAAACTTCAAACACAGCAAACAGTTGATGATTGCTTTCATGGACATCAGGAAACAGTTATTGGTACCTCAGTCAACAAATAGTCTTTGAGGAAAGTAAAAGAGTGGAAGAAGGAGAGGTTACAAAGAAAAAAAATGGTGTCAGAGACCCTGGATTGTCAGAAATGCTGTAAAAGCTTCAATGCTCACACTTTTTGTACACCATATACCTCCTTACACCTTCTGTTTGTCTTGTCCACATAAAACACCGTTTTGGAACAGGGCCCATCTCTTGACAGAGTACCTAATAAAAGTTTGTGACCTGCCTATTCCTTTATAAAGAGCCAATAAGCAAACATCAGTATTGAAACAAAATCGTCACCTTTTTGACCTAAGCATCTATGCAAAATTCAGGCACTGAGTCCTTGTTTCTCTCAAGAGGAGGAAATGATGATGGAGTCCAGAATTTCTTCAGTGCAATCTGCAGTAAAT
Source organism: Hypocryptadius cinnamomeus (assembly GCA_013400635.1). Lineage (NCBI taxonomy): Eukaryota > Metazoa > Chordata > Aves > Passeriformes > Zosteropidae > Hypocryptadius > Hypocryptadius cinnamomeus. Next base: position 770 of record VYZP01055896.1, read on the forward strand.
TGCGTGTTAAAGCCCAATTTTCTTGAACACAACAGGGATCAAGCAGCAGGAGATAGCTTCCTTGCTCACAGCTTTGCTTTTTAGCAAGTAGTTTACGTAAAACTCTTTGCTTTCAGTATAACTGCTTCTTTGGTTGCACCTGGAGCTTTCTTGTTCCTTTCCTGTGCACTCCTGGAGCATGTCTGCCCTTCTCTTTGCATGTCCTGACACCCAGTTAAAGACAAAATCCTTTCTCAAACTCTGAATTTAACTCTATCTTTCTGCCCACTAAGAAACTGCTCCAGCAGAATAATGAACAGCACTATACACAAACTGAATTTTTAGGGGTTGTTTCAATATTTTCAACTATCTCTAAACACAGATGCATTTAACTGTTCCCTTATACAGCTTGAATAGGACGGGGTTGTTACATTTAGCAGCTGCCCCCAGGTTTCTTCCCATCTCTAACACAACCATCACAATACCACCCCACTATTTCATTCTTTGGTGAACATTAGTATATTGCCTTTATATTTTCTGCTCTAAAAAGAAGAGTACATGTAGAATATTCATTTAATACTCATTTTTATAAGTGGAACAATTTTTCAAAAATGACAGGTTTTTTTTCTTCTCTTTTTTTCCTGTGTGCCATTAGCATACACAGAGAAGCTCAAAGCATTTTTTAAGGACCTAGAAATGTCTTAGAACAGATCACCTTTTTCATAGGATAGTTCCACAATCTGTCCACCAAATTATTTTTTTTTAATTTTTTGGGAAGTAAACTGTCAACCTATGTCCTACCAGATTTACACAGCTATTCAGGGAGTCCCTCCAGATCACCACCCTCCTGGGCTTTCACACTGCACACTGAGCACCACATCCCAAATGTGAGTTGCTCTCACTTGACAGACAGGCCTTATCCCTCTCAGGTACAGATTTTCTAAACTTAGAAACTCAAACAATGGCAAAGCATCAGTGTTTGGTGAGAATCCATGATCTTGCAAAGAGAAACTAATCTTGTTTAAAATCCTTCAACCTACACGTGGAAGCTAGCCAAAAATACTATAAATTGACAGTCTTAACTTTTATAGGGGCTTTCAGAAAAGTCAAAATGGAGCTACATTATTTATGTTTTATGGGAAGATGGATGTTTATAAATCCATTTGGATAATAACATTGACTTTAATGCACTGATAGATGTCTCTTCTAATGTACATTAGAAGAATAATCACCTACAACATATGAAACCTTTAACATTTCCATGTTGATGAGTCTTTGCTATTTAACAAAAGTTTTCTAAACATCAATAAAACTGTTTTTCTTAAATGTGTTAACAACCATGGATGTCAGAAAAGTACTTTCTCTTAGAGCTTTGAGAATAACATATGTGAAATGGCATCTTCAGTCTTTTGGCTTCTAATAGTTCTCAAGAGAATAGTTCTATAGTAATTTAAAATAACATAGCAGGTTTTGGCAGCAGCAGTCTCAAGAAATCTATTACAAAAGGGAGCGTCCATGCTGATGACATTGTGCTAATATGAAAATGACTTCTAACAACTGTGTTAAGTCTCTGAGCTCTGTGTGCTCTTTGTTGTCTATGGTAAAGGTCTCATGAGCTGGCAAATCAGGAAGCTAGTAAACACTGCAACTTTAGAGACATATCTGGGACCTAGAGAGAGGCTTGCAGAGTGCTAAAAGCAGCCAACTCTTAGCTTGACTGAGAAGCTGCAGCTCTGCAGGCTGGGACTGTAAATAAACGCCTGCCTTTGCAGACCATGCTCCAAGCAGGACACCCAGCACCAGCTCTGGCCCAGCAGACAGCCCTGCCTCCTGGGTGCTCATTAACTGTAACAAAAGAGGAAACTGAAATCAAAATTTCATAAAATGAATAGGAAATACAAGACACCTTTATTGTGACCTCAGTGGTGTTGATGTCTTTAAAAGATCAGCAAGCCCATCTGTGTGACTGCTATTTATAGTACAGTAAAATAAATATTATGAAGCAGGATGTTTGAATGCTGTATTTAAAATATGAGAAATATGAAAAATTTTCAGTACTATAAATTCCTTTCTACTTTGATACTCAGTATATGTGGCACTACTGTGGAATGGATGGTGTTACCAAATAAAGAATGAAAGTTACCAACAAAACCCACAATGGTAGATATTAAGAGATACTAAACTTAATCTCATTGCTTGATTTATTTTTTAAGACAAAAAGAGCATAGAGCTCATAGACTTTGAATTTAAAATATATAAAGTGAGACAAAAAGAGATGTTTCTATCAGAACTGGAAACCAGACAGAGAGCTTGGTCAGAACATGTATAATCTCTGCTGTCATAACAAAAACTAATGGTGACAAGCAATCTATACCAGAAAAGAAACATGCTGAAATGCATGCTGTAAATATAGGTCAAGAAGGGTACAAGCGAATTGCAATTTTAAAAAGAGGACAAAATCTCTGCAAAACAGTCCAAATTGTCTCTGTGTTAGGAATGACCCTTTCTACATCTGCTAGCAGATCTGACAGCTCCAGTTGCCAGTATAATATATCTAGCATAAGGAAGGATTTTCAGAATCATAGTAATAATCTTTTCACAACTATCAACACCCACGGAATTCACTCTTTGACATCCACACAGACAAACATAAAGGAAATAGGATTTCCTTATAAGTAAAATGGCAATATCTCTAGTTATGACGGATTCCATGCTAAAACCATGCTAAGAGAAATCGTGAGAGCATTATAAAGTACTCAAAACTAAAGAAAAATGAAGTTTGTTCTGCAATTTGACAAATCTTATCCACAATATATCTTCTGGGAAACACAAACGTAACATTGTTTTCCTGTCAATTCCTAAGAACCCTGTACCCAAAAGTTTTGAGATGTCTAAATCAGGAAATGGTTTAATTCTCTGTACAAATACTAACTCTTGGTTTCTGCATACCTTTCATTATAGTAATTACACTGGTATGATGACTTGGCTTTCTCTGAAAGATATATAGTACACCTTCCTACATGTATTTCCATACATGCACTGTCATAACAATTCAGTTGTTCTCATGGCCTTAAAGCTTATTTTGAGACTTCAAACAAAATCCTAAAACCTGTGTTATATTTACAGTACGTCTATCACTCCCAACAAGTCTCAGAACTTGGTTACAACAGCTCATTACTTACACACCAACAAAATATTGCTTCTCTCAGGCAAGCAGTCACTAGAATCATTCATCAGCATGGAAATGTATGTACTTATTTTCAAATAGGATAGTCACAAAATTAATAACATTTTACTACACCTTTATTTTTAAAGTAAACATAATTTCTTCAAAATGGTACCAGTCCATTTCTAAGACAAAATTTGCTGTTCAGTGTTCATTATCTGTTTTTAAGACAACAGTCATTAATTAAAAAGAAACCAACCAAACCAACCAAAATAAAACAAAAACCAGCAAAAAACCCAAAGTGCTGTTATTATCTAAAGTCTAAAATTTTTTCAGTCTTCACTGTAACTTGTACTGTAATCCAGAGGTACCTTCAGACACACATAAAGCCAGCTTATTTTCAGTAAGACTCCTTTTTAAGACCATGCCTTTGTCTTGCGGTTCCTAGTGTTCCCAGACTAGAATATACAATAGGAAGAAGAAGTTCCTTCACAACACCAAGGGCTCAGAAGTCTGAGGACTCCACAACAAGAAGAAAACCAGCAAACCATGGCTACTTTAGTGAAGACTTGTCTGAAAGAATCAGAGCTAAGCTTGACTAAATAAAGTCTCCTCAGGAACTAATCAGTTCAGTAGATAACATTAGCTGTGTTCTGGCAGACTAAGCTGGAAAAGCCTTCCAGCAAGATGCTAAAACAGTGGAGACATGGTGCCACTCATTTTGGCCAAGGCAGGCTTATTTTCATTATTCTGCTTAGACTAGACTTGACACAAGGAAAGAGTGGGAAGCTAAGCAATTACCAAGACAGCCTTGAATACTTCTAGAAAGTATGATTCCTCTCTCTATGCCAGAGGGAGTTTCTGAACAAAAACAAATTTTCTTATGCCAATTGAATATATCCTGTATGAAGAGTCTTGACAACAGTCTGAAATTATTAAGTAGACATTTTCAGGCATATTAAGAGTTTGAAGGGATATTCAGTGACCTTAGGAGAGCTAAGAAGGTCCCAGAAAAGCTCAGCATTTTGCTAATGATTAAATACGAAATAGCCTTCCAACATTTAATATCATAAAGCAAGCAACAAATGAACACAAGTCTCCAAAAGAGGCATTTAAGCAATTATCATGTAGACCTTAAAACTGCTTAACATGAGATAAGTCTATTTCAAATTAAATTGATATGCAGGCCCCTTCAAAATTAGGACTTCCAAAAACCCTAAGTTATGCAAGATCTATCACACCATGAACTCCTTTCAGTTTCAGCAGATAATTTGCCAATCTATTAGAATTTATTAACCAGTAAAAAATAATTTTAAATCATGGATCTTGAATGCTGTTCTCAAGGACCTACATAGCAGGGATGATCACCCACCTGGTTTTGTACAAGTAAATCTGAACAGATGAAGATCTAATTGCTTATTATCTACACCATTCCATTAAAACACACATAAGTGGAAAGGATGACAGAAAAGACAGGAGAAGAAACAGCAGCTTAGAGACACAAAAAGAGTTTATCTATAAAAACCAGGAAAGATTTAACAGTGCAGTTTTTCAAGCTTGTATACACTGACCAAACAGGTACAAGTGGAGAAACTGATGAAGTTAGGGTATTTTTTTTTTTCTTCAGGAAGTCCTAAGTTCTCCCATGGGAGCTCCAAACTCTTTGATGGCTTCTGTAACAGGCTATGAGGCCATACACCTTTGAACCATAGCATGTACATGCAAAGAGTGCTCCTATTGAAAGAAGCATAACTGTGGGCAAAAATAAAAGCTGTGAGCAGTCTTTTTCAACTAAATATGGAAAGCAAAATTTAATAAAATATAACTTTCATAACTTCCATGGAAACAAGTATGCAGTATTCACCTCAAAGAACCTGTAAGAAACCTTTTGTGGCACAGTATCCAGCACAAATCCTTTACCATGTCATACGCACATCTCTGCCTGTATTTGCACAGCATGCTCTTGTATTAGTCTTAAAAACAATATTTATGACAGAAGCATACAGAGACTAAAAATGCTTAAAAAAATTAAAATCTCATCTATTCAGAGGTTCTTTAAATGAAATGTACCCTCTGTTTTGGGTGGGTACATTGAAGATTTTGAGCCAAAAAACCATGGAAATTATCAAACTGAAACAAAAATTGCTCTGCATTTCTTTTCACAATAATTACCATTGAGGTAGTGCAAGAGTAACTAGCATTAGGCTTTTCTATAAATTAAAATATTCTGAGGGAATAAGTCACCACAGATTCTTTCTGCAGAAAAAACCTCCTTATACAAGAACACAGAATAAGAAATGCACAGATACAGCCCAGAAAGAAACCAAATTCAAACCTAACAGAAGAAACATCAGTGGGATAAAACCATATGAGAATTAATTTTGTCACAGTAATTTACAATGGGAAAAGACAGCAGTGACAATTCCAATGTATTTCTCTGAAATAACAGAACTCCCTGAAGCCACAGGAAGGACAGATGCAAGTACCTTTTTCTTCCCCAATGTATCTTTCTGTAAAGAAGCTGATCTATGTCATGTCTGCTTTCCAGAAACAGATATAAACACAAGACACATGGACAAGATGAAGGCAGCTTACACATACAGCAAGGTAACCTTGAGCTCATTGTGCTTTTGGATCCCCAATGACTGCATTACCTGAACATATTTGACAACAGGATATGAAGGGAATAGAAGGTCATTATAAAGCTAAAGTGACAGGTCACCTGATAAAACAGAGATTAACATGGGTCAGTGGTCATCAGACAAAAACCATTCACACCAGCTTTCAGCTGAACTTAAAAGAAATACCTGAATTTTGGGAACTTTGTCTGCAAAATGATAGTCTATCCTGAAGAGATCTGTTAAGAATAAACCACATTAGAAAGCTAAAGCAGAGACCACCAAGAAGAATCTGGGTAACTTCAAAAATCTTGGGAAGTACTAAGTAGGTGCACCAAAAACTGAGAAATTACTGTTAAGAGTAAGACGTAGATACAATTAAATCTAATCACCTTGATGTATGTTACAGACATCAGACTAAAGAATGTAAAAGTAATTCAGACTTTAAAATCTGTACTCAGGTATGAATGTTCAAATAATGTAAAGCATTTCTATTTAGAAACTAAGATAAAAGAGAACCCACTTGCACAGAGGGTACTTTAGAGTGGCTTGCAGATCACACACATTCACAGTGAGCTACTCTCATGAATGTGTTTACAGAGCACACACTAGAAGAGAGTTTATAGAAACTAAGATTTTAGATCTGAATTTAAAAATATGTTTATTGTTATTCAAAGCTAAGTTATTCATTACTCAGCCAACATATTGGAGCAGACAATATTCTCTGACTTCCTCTGGGTTTTCTCTAATCTTATCTGGATTTCTTTCTATGCATTTCTGAGTAATCAAAGGTTATAAGCTTGATATCTCTGAGTTAAAAACATCCCTAGTGTTCCTACTGCTTCTTTTTGTATATATTCTTTCTTTTAGTGAGTCTCTAAACCAACGATAAGAGAAAAAAATCAAATAAGATTATTTCAATTACAATGAATCAGCAATTTGATTTTTTCCAATGTATTAAGCAAACATTCCTCTTAAGACACCGATTGATCCAAGCTGGTGTTAATAAGGATAGACAATTCAATGTTGGGCATTCCTTCAGTGGATGTGCAAATTCAGAACTGTGGTAATGAAGCAAAATTCAAAAGCATTTACATCAGCTTTCAATAAGGAAAATTATTCAAAAAACTTCATTTAAATTACGTACCAAAAGACACCTAAAACCTAAACATACTCACAAGACATTCGCAAATAGAATTGCTAAAGAATTTTCTGACTGAAAAGGAAAGTGTGTAAAAATTTAAAGTGTATTCAGAAATACCACCGATTCAACAAACTTCCATCAGTGCACTGGCAGAGTACCCACCAGGGCCGGGATGGTTCCTGGCTGGGACCCAGGCTCCTGCAGCCCTCCCCAGCCATACTAAATGAGGTTTCCTAAGAATCAGGGGCCTGAAAGTCCTCAGAGCCCTACAGGGAAGTGCCAAAACCCTGAACAGAAGCTAAGCTGAAGCATCAGAGACTCCAGACGCAACATTGTGGAGTCAGGAGCCTGGACAGTAGGATATGCCAGCCCCAACACCAAGGCTCTTCCTGCACCTGAAGTGATGCAGAGTGAGGCCCCAGGAGCCCCAGCTGAATTCATTGCTGTCAGAGCTTTCACATTTCATGCACCAGTCCTGGAAGCCTTGGCTTTCCAGCTGTGCTGGTAACCCAGGCTGCACAGACATGTAAATTCACTGGGAAATTTCTTTACAACAGGAATGTCTTTTTTGGAGTTAGGCTTAAAAACATAAGTCACATCTTGACATCATGACTCCATAGCATGGTCTAAGTGTATTTGTATTTGATTTAAACTACCCAGCTCAGGAATTGCTAAGCAATACAGTTGTGGTGCCACTAGCTGACCGTGCAGTTAACTACCATCTTCCTGGATACAATTTATTCTGCTGCATATCCATGAAGTGGTTAACTGCTCTAACATTGATTTGACCAGATAACTGCTTCTTCTGGGCTGGATTTCTCTCTCTTGCTAATTAGCACAGTGTAGCTAAACTGAGAATACATCAGACTTACCAATAAAGGCAAAACCTTGATGTATAAAGGTGAGGCCATTTTTTTTCTTGACAGACTAAAAATACAGATGGAAAAAACATGGAATTTTCAGACAGGTGTGAGGGGAAATGAGTGGTAGCTGCACTGTTTAGTGCAGAGAAATATATATGATGTGTCAACACATGGCAAAGTGTGAAGAATGTACGCCTGCATGTATAAAAAATATATGTATTCACAGTACTAAGCAATTTGCAGCTAAAGAGTGGCTATTGTGGTATCTATTAAAGCCATAAGAAAATCCGCAGTTGCTGTAAGGTTTGGTTAAATTTTAACTTCAAATTAGTCTGCAAAGATACTCCTTCCAATCCTACCAACTCATTTATTGTAAAGAAGGACTCATAACCTTATATTTATGTTCTGTGGGACCACTGCTAATGCCCTAAGTACTTCTGGTTTCCTAGTAGACCGATTTACAGCTCTTGCTTAGGACTTGAAATTAGTCTTTACCAGTGAGACAAATAACAGGCATGGAGAAATTCCCTAAAAATTCCATTAATTACTCTATGGAAAAAGAATCTCATTGCATAATAACAAACAGAATTTCCTACTTAGCCCTACTTAGCCCATGCTGCTTCTGTACATTTTCTAAAAATCATACATTTAAATCAGTATAGCAACATAAAACTTGATACCTTATTCTGATAGGAAAGTTGGGAGCACTACAGTAGTGTCTGGGATTTAAGATTATTTTATTATTTTAGGCAGGTAAGGTTTGGGGGTTGGTTCTGTTTCATTGAGTTGCTTTGTTTGTTCTTCCACTTTATTATTTGCTAGGACCCTAAAAGTGTGACTGCTTGACAGAGTCACTTGGTTCTGGGCACTTGCTTTCTCTCATTATCTCTGAAGAGAAAAAAAATACCTCTTTTGTTCCCCTTATCGGTTCACTACTTTATCCAAATACTCATTTCTCTTTTAAGAAGGAAAAGACAACTGAAATCATGCAGAAACTATGCCTTACATATTAAGAAAAACATTATCATTCAGGCAAAGTGCTAAGTACTCAGATAATAAAACTGAATAATTTTATTTCTAGGGTTTTCCATTTCAGGTTTTTTCATTTTGAGCTTAACTTAAACAATTTAGGAAAGAATTTTGTGACATAAAAGAAACATTTTCTGCACAAAACTTTGGGATTACGTTACAAATAATTTATCTGTATTCAATCGTGATGTTTTTATACAATATCATTAGCAAAAAATAAAATAAATGGTGACATTTCAGATGGTGTGAACCAACAGAACTCTTCTGAATCCTATGGAGTTCTGCCAATTTCCACATTGGCTGACAGTTTGGACTTGAAACTTATACCATAAAATCAGAAAGAAATAAATTTCAAATTCTCTCTCCCTAAATAATGAAATCCCAAAGAAAGAAAAAGCCTTTTATCCAAACAATTTTAAAAGAATGTGATAAATTATATGTATTTGCCTGTTACTGCATCTGAGAGACATTTCTGGCAAAGTATAGATGTCAGAGGTGAAAAATGCATACTGCAATAAATGCAATGGGGCTTTTTGGTTTGAGAAATAGTTTTTTAAACTTGATTATTTGATTCATTTTTCCTCTCCTCTTGTTCATAATGAAGTGAAAATTCTACATTCCCATGAAACACACACAATTTTTTTCTTTCCTCATCCCTGTCCATATGGTATGACAAGCTTGGATCCAAAACATTTTCTCATGAGTGAGGGTAAATGCCTGATCATTACTTTGAGCATATGGTAGCATTTTTTATTGTTCTTCTATTTATAAATACTTTTTTAGCATTTATTAACTGATATAGAACAAATATGCAGCCTTGTTCACATATAGAGTGATCAAGCATTCTATGTGCTCTGCTTTGCCAGACTGTACACGTATAACAATAATTAGAGTCACCCACAGCTGTGAATTGTTCAAAGTAAAATGTATCCTACAATCTTAATTTCTTATTAAATTTTAAAACAGGAAATATAATAATTTTGATTTCCAGTTCTAAAATATTTCTATACTTCAATATTTCAAGCAAACACTGCATGATGTGCACAACAATTCTCCACCAGCTCTGCTCTGTGTCACTTATCCTCTCCTGAACTCATCACCTTTCACAGGAAAGAACCTGGCCCAAGAATACTGAACCTTGGTGTGGTAAAGATCCATGTGACAAAAGGGTATCAAAACAACAAGCTGCATCCTACATTACAATGAAAAAATAACAAAGACAACCCTACACATAAACCAGCAAGTACAAGTTGTTTTTTCATGTAAAAAGTGTACCAGGACTCCTCTTCCAGGGTTCTCTAGTCAAACTGATAGACAAATAACTTTGAGGCTTTGTGTAAAGGCACTGAGATTATTCACTGTAAACTCTCAAATCAAGTGACATGTTAAATGCAACCAACAGAAGCATCATATGATAATCTGGAAGGATGATAATCAGGGTTACTGCATTAATAATTAGGCACCTGCTTTAGCAGGAGAGGGCTCCTTGGTTTCTGTGCAGTCAATATAAAGATGGTAGTAGGCCCCTTGGAGACTGTCCTTTTCTCTCAGCAGGCAGTAAAAGGAACTGGGGCACAGATTAGCCAGCTGAATTAGGTGGATCACATTGGTTGTGTGAATTTTCCCTTTACCTACAAAAAATTCATAGATTTTAATTCAAAGAGCAGCTGCCTATTTTTTTTTTAGAAATCAGGCAGAAGGCGAGAAAAATGGTTAATGGCAATGGCTTGGGAAAAGTGATTTTGATGCTGCAGGCAAAATTGTCAGCTCATCTAAACCAACACAGCACTTACTCTTTCAGAGAGCTCTGCAGACTTGTGAAAGCCCAGAATCTGGCTGTATACACAGCCAGGGAAAACTATGATTAACAGCTAATCTGGGAAGATAGTTATCAGGAAGAAGTGCCTGCAGAGAGGGTAGATCAACTTTAAGTAAATTCTAAATTGTTCATCTTTAAGATAAATGAGTTCAACATTTCTAGCACTGTCGACCAGGCAGTGATTTTGGGGCTGTCCTTCCACATCACTTTTCTAGATATGTTCAAAGTGTAAGTTCATTCACAAGAATGGCTTTTGCCTGATGGAGTTCGTGGGCTGCCGTTCTGTATCTATGCCTAAGCAAACACTGCTGCAAAAGAAAAACTTTTATAGGCTCAATCACACCCAAAGAAAAGCATCAGAACCTGTAAATAAACAAAATGAGGATACATTCATTCCTTTATTTTTACAGACCTGGTGTAAGTACTATGCATCAAAATGCAAAGATACAAATTGTCTGTACAGGATGACCCAAGCAAGCTCCATCAGAGAAGGAAAAAATCTGTAGAAGTAAAATCAATTAGTCAGGCATAAAGAGGGAACACAATGAACACTCCCCTCTCCCAAATCTTCATCTGCTCTCTGCAAAAATGTAATGGCACCAAATCAAACTAAGTCACCTAAAAGGTTATTTCCCACCCCTAATTTCCATCTTTTTTCGTAAGTTAAATTCATGCCTTTGGGAAGTATATCTCCATACCAAAGGAACAATTTCAGGAGGCATATTACAGATAAGTAAAAAAGATGTTAGTAAACATCTCCGGTCATAATGGAAAGAAAATTAGCTAGATCTTTGAAATAATATTTTTAAACAAATAAAACAAAACCAGTTAATTTTTCCAAAGGCCCACAGCAATTTCAGGACAGCTGCCATCAAGAAGAATCAGACAGGCTGTCAGAAA
>VYZP01055902.1:8380-36265 GCA_013400635.1 Hypocryptadius cinnamomeus
TTCCCAGCCTTCCTCCTAATTAAGCAGTCAGAAGCATAACAGAGCCCTGAGAGTCTTCAAGCAGCATCTCATAATTTCTCATACATGTTCAAAATAAATTGGTTTTCCTAGATCCCCAGGAAATCTGCTTACACCTGGTGAGAAGGCTAGCACAGGGAGCCGTGGGGTGCTCCTCAGACCCACCAGCATTGCCAGGCTCTGCTGCCACCAGGAACAATGCAGGAACTCTGGTAGAGTTTTCCAGCATGGCTGTTCATGTCCAGGCAAAGTGCTCAGCACTGTGTGGTGCTCATACAGCTTAACTGTGTAGTGAAAGCCTCACAGTGGAAATCATTGTCATCTCTATGTATCCATAAGATGTAGGAAATTCTTACTGTACACTGATTTTTCTGCACAGTTCACCTGGAGTTTACACCTGCAGATCTTTTAAGATTTTGCTACTAATTGCAGCATAATAAGATATAAAAGATCTAAGGGGGGCACAGATCTGACTAAAGAATGAATCAGTGGGAATCTTCTCATGGAAGTTTCAAGCATCTAATTGCAGGATAAAACAACTGTTCCTAAAAATTATCCATGACCTTGTTCCCTCTTTGTGTCAAGATGCCAGGGGCAAATAGTTTCCCAAGCGCTTAGTTGGCAGCATTGTTGACAGAAAGTATAGGCAAAAGCATGAACCAGATCTTTTGATTAGCAGAAAACTGTAAAAACTGATGTTGTTAGAAAAGCTGAAAATCACTCAATATTGTGCTAGCAGAAATATTGGGAAGAATGATGAGATGTGATGGAAATGACTTAATAGGCAACAGGATGCTGAATAAAAAGACAATAATTGTGATTATTGTCTGACAGCTGTGCGGAGTGTACAGTCGATGACAAACTCTAAAACGTGCTGTTTTTCAATCCATGATCACAAATCCACTGGCACAGACAGTAATCCAAGGGGTCATAGTAAGCCAAGAAATAGTTTATTGTTTCATCAGCTCGAGCCTTCTGATGTAGTTAAGTTGGTATATACTCTGAACCCCTGTGACTGCCCTTGCATTCCCACAAGGAGACCTGGCACCATCTGGAGCCCACGTGTACTGTGGCTAAGGAGCTGTTTCTCTGGCAGGTCATGCAGCAGCAGGGCATTTGTTGACATTGATCAAGGTATCAGTATTGATCTTGGGATGGTCTAAGAGAATTGTGACTGCTTTGCGGAGAGTCATGTTAGACTCTCATAGAAAAAGAAAGAAACAACTTGTCTTCAACTACATCGTGGTCTGCACCTGAGAGGTCTTTCATTAGGACAGAGAGACGTGAGGAAACCATGTTGTTTCAGATAGCCACACTGGTTCTCTCTTTTTATCACTAACTTGTCCTTGATGTCTGGAGGCCATTTTTAGCAAGCAGTGAAGGGTTAGTGCATGAAAGATTTTATACTCTTCAGTTGCCTGCAAAACAGGTAGCTACCATCATTTTTCCTTTCCCCTAAACTGAAGTGGAGAAAAACAAAGAAACAGCCCACAATTAAAAAGGTACAAGGGGAGTAAGTGTGAGATACCTCTAGAAAGTGCTAAAATTGCAATAAATATAATGTGCTTGTAGGGCAATAAATGTTCTCTTAGTTTATTTTTCTCCTTGTTTCTCTCCAGTTTCCTGCCTGTGTACCAGCAGGTCATTGTGACAGTTTTGCAGTGTCACAGTCCTCTGCTGAGCATGCACTCTGGGAGGTTGTTAGCCCCCTACGTCCAGTGACTTGGTAGCAGTAAGGAGGAACAAGAAAGTGACAACTAATGTTTTAAAATTTCAAACAACATCTTATCATTCAGTCTTTGACCCATATTTATGGTTTAATGCCTCAAATCACTTAATTTTAATCTTAAATAAAATTTTTCAGCATAATAGTATCTTAGGGGCATTTCTTCTCAAACCAGTATTAGCCAGAACATGTCCTTCAGCCATGGAGTTTATCTGTTATAAACACTTCTGCCCTTAGGCTTAGATGCCTGCTTAGTCCTGCATATGGTTATTACCTTGTAAATGGGACTAAACTGTAAATTATAATTATGGTATTTACATAAATGCATATAAAACAATTATTTTGGGACTGGCATGTAAGTTTAAGCGTGGAACATGTTTCTAATGCAAGTGTTGTACGTGGCCTGGCAATTGAAAAGTAAGCAGCAAGGCATCTTCAGAGGAATGGAAGCACAATAAAACATGATGAGTCTTGTGGAGGGGCAGGGAGGGGGCAGCTGTTTTCTGTGCCTGAGTCACCATAGTGCTCAATAACTGTCTGAAAGGATTGCTTTAACTGAGTACTTATGTGCTGGAAGTGTGCTGCAGACCAGGGGACCTGGGCTGCTTCTGCTCTGCTCTCGGGTCATGGCAGAGGAGGCCTCTTCTGGCTGCAGTCCCTGCTTTACATGTCAGCAGAAACTTCCATAATGTGGCAAAAGGGTGTGAGGCTGTGGAGGAGGGTTGGGGAACAGCATCAGAGCAATAAACCTGTTCCTAGTTGTTATTGATTGGTAATACACAAATGACAAGCAGTCTGTAGTCCTTCACCTGAATAAGGTGTTGTTTTCTTCCTTTAACATCTTCTACGGTTGCTGATTTAAAAAAAAAAAAGGAAACAAAATAACAAACCAAGGGGCAATTATTCTGTGGCTCTGCATACAATGGCAATGTTTAAGCAGCAGCTGCTTCAGAAAGGGAGAGTAAAGGGGACTGGGGGGAAGGGATTGATCTTTTCCTCCTTTTCTCTGTAAATACCACTGTCTGCTTCAGTGGTGATGCTCTGACCTCCTTACTACAGAGCTTGAAAAGTCGTGTGCTCTTAGTGACATGTTCTGCCTCCAAAAGTGAATAAGCAGAAGTCTCATTCTCTGTTTTTGAATGCTGTGGCAAATATATTATCAATCTAAACGTGATAGGGCTTGAGAATCCCTCCCAAAATTTAGACTCATTAGTCTGACTACCGGTATTTTTTCCATGTCTGTGTGGCTTCTGAAAGAAGTGTTCTTTCATACCTTTTTGCCTTTAATCTGCACTCTGCCCACTATCTTATTACTATTAGCTGTGGCAAATATACCAGATGTCTGAGCAGCTTCATTGTTCTGTTGTTTTTCTTTTCCCGACTCTAGTGCATAGATAGATGTTAATTTCTCTTTTGTGTTAAAACTCGCCTCTGAGGAATAAGATTACCAGTGTTCAGTCTTTGGCCGCTAGATACTGAGGTCTCATATCTTTTGAATGCTTTGTCTCAGTTAGTGTTTTCTAATAGCTCAGTGCATTTAAAGTCACTGGTCTGTTCTTCTTTAATGCCCATGGAACTTTAAATTAATATCCCTTGAATTTAGGAGAATAATTTTAACATGTTTTTAAAATGTTGTCTTTACTCCCAGGATTGAGTAATGATACAAAGACACCTGCTCTTCCAAGTGGGTGGAAATTGAAAATCGTGCCAAGAAAAATGCTTTTTCTCAGAAAAGATCAAAGTATGCATTGTTTAAAACGTGGCATAAACAAAATAGATTACACAAGAATCATGGGTCCTTGTTTGGGATGAGATCACTCACTTTTGGGTCCATACCTTTTCTACTAACAGTACTTAATGCTTACATCTAAAAACCCATGCATGAATTACTGCTTTCCCCACCAACTTTGAGAAAGATAGATAGAAGGATACAGGCATTGTATCAGCACAGTTCCCACCATGGCCACTGGTGTGCTTGAGTAACACAGCAGTAGGTCCAAACCTTTAAGAAAACATGTTTCTTTAAAATGGGTCAGAGAACAGCTGATCAATTTACAGGTAACAAATGTGAACACCTTGGTTTTGACATTTTTTTAAAGTGCAAATTATGTCATTTGTATAGTTACATAAGCCAGAAATTGTAAATTTATGTTGCACCATCTGAAAAGCAAATGATAGCATGTGGATTTGTGTCTGCTGCTCAGAGAGAAAACTGATATGCAAGTCCTGTTTCCATCAAGGTAAATGGCAAAATCTCCACTGATTGAGATAGGAAATCAAAATTGATTCCCCTACCTGGTTCTCTGTGGAAGAATGAAGTGATATTTTCTTTTCTGTTTTATACTTATTAGCTTCACAGCCAGGTTACTGAAATTTGAGCATTTCTGTCATACGTCTGCCTGACTGTTTTTGTTAAGCACTTTTGTTACCTTTTGGCCTGTTCTTTACATCATGCTATTGACAAATGATTTTTACATTTTTTTACCCCAAAGTTTAGAGCACAGAATACGGAAAAATCAGAAACATTAATTGGACTAG
The DNA here is from genome assembly GCA_013400635.1 of Hypocryptadius cinnamomeus. Taxonomy (NCBI): domain Eukaryota; kingdom Metazoa; phylum Chordata; class Aves; order Passeriformes; family Zosteropidae; genus Hypocryptadius; species Hypocryptadius cinnamomeus. The sequence goes on from VYZP01055902.1 coordinate 12,663, forward strand.
ACTGCAGCATTTAAAGTAACCTATTCTATCGTCCATTTACCTCCCACATGAAATGAAAACTCTATTTTGATCTGAACTGTCACAGATAATTTCTGCACATAAAACACATCCAGAGACAGCTTTCAAATGGAGTTGTCACTTCTTATTTAGCAGGCTGGGGACTCTCTATTGTTGTCAAACCCTCTTTGCAAAAGCATCACTAACACACTGGTTTGCACAATTGTATGTAAGAGGAGGAATGGTTGTACAGCTTCCATGAAACAAAAAATTGTATGTAACTGCTGAAATACTCTGCAGCTGAACTTACCTTCTGTTTAAGAAAAAATTCGTGTTTTTTCTTTATGATTACTATTTTTGAGCAGATTTTCATGCTGTGTGCTGGTGTGGGGAGGGGTTGTTTTTAGTGTGAATAGTGACAATTACCATTTAAAAGCTAGTAGCCAACATTCTGTTATTTTCCCTGACCTGTCCTGGACCAGAAGTTTGGCTTTAATCTCTTCACAAATTTCAAGAATTCTTAAGCAAGCGCACTGGGAATATCTCTGAGTTGTGAGTACAGAACTGCTGCCTCAGAGTGTATTCCAGCCAAGATGCTTAGGCAAGGCTATAGGGCACTTGTTTCCAGACTGCTATTCTGATGGTGGCCAACGTGGCCATCTGGTGAGGCCGGCTGGAAGACCCAGCTATGGCATCACAGAAGAAGGCAACTTAAAACTTGAGAGCTACTATTCTTCAGACTTTATGTTCATAACATTCCATTTGCCTTCGCACGTGACGTATTTTCATAAAATAAACTTGCCTCCTGGCCTCACTGGCGTTCTCAAAAATTTATGCTCTTGGAATAAGCAGTTAAATAGTAGTAGTGTGTGATTTTTATGCCATTTTCCTCACAAAGTTGGAAAATTGACCAGGATTAGGGGATGAAGAATTTGGTTTGTGTGATGAGATGTCCTTTATTGCTGTCTCTGCAACTACTTATACCAGATTAAACAGCAAAACACAAGCTGGCAGAATGCTCTTCTGACCTAATTCTGCACCACAACACAGATAGGAGGCTATCTGCTGATCTAACTGATAAGCATGACTTTGTCAAATCCAGATGGATGTGAAAGGAGTGAAACACAGATGAGGCCCAAGAGCCGAGTCCTGCATTTTCTGCAGCTGCCTGAATCCTTTAGATATCTTCACTCTGCAGCTGGGGTTGGGGGGCAGGACTGGAGGGAGGGAAGCTGCCTGCTATGGTGTGGAATCTACAGAAAAACAAAACTGAAAGCTAGTGCCTTAAACATTACTGGCCAAAGCAAATTGCCTGTTTTAAGGACCATATCTTCTGTAATGAAGCAAGAGATACAGAATGGAAATCACATTCTGATTTCTAAGCTGTATGCCAGAAGATTTGAGGCTTCTTTTTTCAATTTGTCTCAAACTCACTCTTGGAGAGTGATGTGATGGGGAGGGGGTTTCTCTGTTCCCATTTTTGCCTTTAAATATACTGTATTCATGAATCAAATTTAGTGGTTATCCCATGGGGAGCAGTGAATTAGATGGGGAGGAAAAAGGGTAGTTTGGTGCATTAGTGGAAATTGAATGCAGAAAAATGAGTGAAGGAAAAATCTTAGTGGTCAATGTGCTTAAGTTAGAGATAGGGCACATCCATGGGGTTTTAACTTTGGTCATTGCAGAAAAAACACAGCAAATAGAAGTGCTCTTTCTTTCAGTGGGCTAGCTTGCTTTCCTCTCTCTTGGTGGGACAAGTGTACAGACCTGGACTGGATTCAGCATACCCAACTATCTGCTGCTCCAGAAATGGAGGCTGTGATCCCCATTTGTGATGGTTGGCAAGCTTATAAAGTTGAGGACTAGGGAAGTGAAGGGATGTTTGTCCTACACTGGAAATAGTAATTTTGCAGGCTGCGTTCTCACAGGTGATCAGTGCATACTCTTTATAGTTAAGTTACCTGACACCAAAGCAGCTTGGTCCTATTGTCCAGTAACTCTATCAGGTTGTTATTTTTTCTTCATAAAGAAGTGTATATTCTGTCCACAGTGACTTTAAACATCATTGAGGCTCATAAACTCTGGATTTGTCTTCGCAGCCTGTGTGGGCATGTTACGTTTGCCTCCTTCCTAAGACATCAAGTATCATTGTCAGGCATCCTGTGGACCAGTGTTGTTTCCATATTATCTTGTGCTCCCCCACCTGCTTGTACTGATTCCATTGCTCTGCTGTGCGTGGGAAAAGGACTGTCTATGGATTATACATCTGTTCAGAGCCTATTGCAAGGAGAGTTTCAGAGGCAGCCTCTGCAGGTTCTTCCCCTGCCATCCAAACCAGCTGGCCAGTGGCCTGCTCCAGTCCAAGGGTGATGTGTTTTGGTTAATATTGGTGTGTTCTGAGAGCACAGTACCATCCAAAGCACCCCAAAACTTCAAAGCTTGCTTTTCTGCAGCTTTGCTTTCAGAACATGAAGCAAACGTGTCCGGCAGCAATGCCATTTACTGACTCCTGAGAATATCCTAAGTAGTGGTCACACCCTCATTTCAAAGGCAATATATGGGGCCATTATCTGAGCAAATACAGTGCCTGTCACTGAAAATCCATTGATGATGATGAATTCTAGTTACTGATGACTGCAGCCAGATCCACAATGGTGAGTAGGGGGTAAAACATTAGCCCTTAAGCTCTGTGAGTTGCTCTCTGTAAGCACATCTGGGCTTCACAAGAGCTCAAGGAAAAAAATATATATAGATTAAAAAAATTTTAAACCCCTGGAATCTCAGGGAAGAGGTGAGGAAATAAGGAGACAAGGAAAGAAGAAGGAATAACAAAAATAAACAAAACATTCTTTGTGGGGAGGGGGGAAAGCAGATTAAAAGATTTTAGAAGAGAAAAAATTAAGGATTTGAACAGTGACAGGATGTTCTCTTACAGAATGGCAGAAATATTTATCTGTGTAGAAGAGTAAACTTGGGTTGGAAAAATTTCAAGAGTTTCAGGGAAAGTTGAATTTCTTGGTTATCTTCAAGGAGATATATGCAGGGAAACCATGGAAATAATATACTGCTAGAAATATTCTAGATCTGTGGTGGGATGAGGGCATTTGTGCTTTAAAATGCTACCATGTAAGTATTGGTTTAGTGTCCTGAATGTCATTGTTAAATGGGGTTAACTTGTATGAATGTGAAAGAGTTCAAAATTGTCTTGTTTCTAAGTAACTTATGCTTGTGTGATGTGACACTGCTGTATACAACCTTTCAGTAGAAAATATGCAATTCCAGAGGCAGGCCATCTGTAGATCAAGGCTTGATAAAGTTACCCTTCCCTAACACAAATACCTTTCTTTTGGAAATAGAGGCAATTTCATGTCCTCTCATTTCCACAAATTGGTGAAAGAACAGTGTATTTTATGTATTTCCAGTGGAAACTTAGCGCTAGAAGCAGAGCAGGCTGTGATTTGCAAGATGCAGATGGGTGATGCTTCCTCTCCGTGCTTCCCGCTGGATAACAAACACCAGGTCAGCGATTCTCCCTGCCTTGTGCCCTGGCTGTGCAAGGGGAGCAGAGGCAGGTCCCTGCACGGCCAGCAGCCCTGCAGCGGGAGCTGAGCCGGGCCCTGCCCTGCGCTGCCTCCGCCCGCTGGCCCGGCTGCGCTGCTGACAGGAGCCTCGCCAAACATCCTCTCAACAGGGAGCTTCAACAGTCATCTGAAGCCACCGTGCACAACTGTCCTGAGCACGGACGATGGGTTCCTTTGTTTATTTGTCTTGTTCGTGTTACAAAATAGAGGTGGTGGAAGATGGTATTTGTTTTCTTAGTGTTGACTCAGAGTACCTTTGCCATTAACCACAGCCCCTGCCCAGCCTTTTCTGCAGTGCTCACTTGTCAGCTTTGACCATGTTCCCCAGAGTGAGATTTCTCCTCATTTTATAATGAGGAACAGGACGTTCAGGTTTTTCCATGTGTTGCCACCAAAACCAATATTACAGCCAGACTCAGCAGCAATGATGGCAGCACACAATAATAACCATCCCACATGCGATTTAGATTAACTGCTCTTCTGTTTAGTTCATATAATGCCTCAACAGCATGATCTGATTTGCTGTTTTCACATAATCCATCATTAATTCTTTGAGTTACAAAATGACATTTTTTAGTAGCAGATGGAGGGAAATGGGCTCCCCTATATTCAGAAGGGAACTTCACTTTCTCCAACTTCAGTTATGTCGCTTTATTTATCTGACTTTTATTTTAAATGTGGTTTCATTTTACAAGTATGAGGATTTGGGGGAGCAGTAATGCTTCTATTAGAAGTGCTGTCTTTAGGGCTGCCTTTCAGCATAGGTGGAACTAAGTAGTAATCACTGACCATGGGCCTCCAGCTCTGAGGGTAAGGGAAGAGAGGAGTGGGTGGGTGTTTCGGCAGCATGCACAGATTGCCTCTTCCTCCATCCTAGGAAAATGCTGTTGTAGCTGCCAGAGGAAGCTTTTGGGCTTGTAGAGGACAGCTGTGGCACCCACATGGCTCCTGTCAGTGTGGCAGCAACAGGAATAGGAGCCATAATCTCAGTGCTTTCCTACCTCTGGCAATGCAGGAGAGCAAGTAGGAGCAGCTCTTTGGGGAGTCAGAATTGTTTCCAGAGCTTGGAAAAAGAAGAGAAAGGCAGTAGAGGTAGAGAGTTGCAAGGAGATGGGGCAGGCTGTCTCCTTCCCACCCTTTCCAGGCATGACGGGTGCAGAAACTCTGCACCCACTCTTCCCCAATCTATCAGTCCTTTGCTAATTGTCTTCCCTGCCTAAAATCTTTTGGTCATTGCCTGCTCTCCTCCCCTTTGCTCCTCACAGCCTGTTGGAATTTTCCCTGCCTCCCTATGAACATTACTCTGCTGTTGCTGAATTGCACTTTGCCACCCCATGAATGAGAACAAATTAAACTACTTTATCTCGATCATTTGTGCAGCAAAATGCAATTTGCTTGTATTGCTGCAGGTCCTTGAGCCAACTCTGTTCTGGACACTTTTATCACTTTGCAATCTAATCTCCTGAATATCTCAGATCCTCTTGCATTGAAAGAAAATGTGGGTTTAAGACAATTTTTTTTAAAATCCAGCTGTGTGTTTATGCATGCACAAACCCACAGTGATGTACATGTCCTCATATATGCATGTATATGTATGTACCTGTATAATAAATAAAAAATACATATCACACTTTTAAAGTCCACACCTAACTTGCTAATGTCAGCTACAGTTGATGGACAGCCAAGTCAGACTCTTTTTATAGTCCATTTCTAAAATGAAACCATAAATTTTAAACCCAGGCTTCATCATTGCAGAGAAAAAAGCTTTTCCAGCCTATTGATGAAATATAACATTTGATAGGATTTATGAGGCCCAGATTCAGGAGGATAATTTGCAGAGCACTTAAAGCTCCTTTTTCCTGCCCTTTGCCTTCCCTCCTCTCAAATACACATACCAAAAAAAGCCATTAGTAATGAAAAATTATTAAGGAAGATTTTTCTTGATTCCATACAAATGTCAATTTGTGAGGGAGAAAGAGGAAGAAAACAGTTGCAGGAGCTCTTACAGTAAAGGGGTCTGAGTAGAGCCAGGCTGATTATATGAGAGGAATGCTGGCTTTTACTGATAAATACAGAGTGTGATTATTTGCTGTAATACAGTCATTTGTAATGTGTCTCCATGTGTGTGTGTATGATTTTTAATAGCACCGGATGGAATTTATTTTTTTTATCACATTGAGATATTCACAAACCAGCCACATAAAGTTAAAAATAAAACCAATACCCAGCTTCTTGGTATCTTGATAAAGTTTCCTTCTGGCTTGTATTACCAGAGTGATAATTTCAGAGGAAAAACATCTTCTGTAACTTGTGATCACAGTATCTGTCAAATGGTAGGAAATGAAGAAAACTGCCAGACAGTGTCAGATTTATTAACAGCTCTAAGAAAACCAAAATTAATGCATTTTCTCTTCTTTGATGGGTTGAAATGTCCATGTGCTGTACTTATCTTAATGGACAAGTGAAGGAAGTAGCACTCATCAATTAAGTCTCTCATTAAGCTGACTACAGCTTGATCTGGAGCACATGCAGGAGTACTGTGTGTGTACCAGGCTGTCCCCTCAAAGGTGTCACAGTTGTTGTTAAGGAGTGCTCATCCCACAGATGCCAGGAGCAACCTGCTGGACCAGGGAGAATGCAGTCCTATGGGGCAGGGAGGGTGAGAGCCATGGAAACAGGCTGTGCCACTTGTGCCTGGGGAGCTGCTGGCCTGCCTTCCATTGGAAAACTGTATTTCCACGTGTTGATAACCAATCTTCATCCATTTGGGTTGAAACTGCCTATGTGGGAGGTGTGCTGAAGCAGAATTTTTATGGAATCAGATAACAGCTGGGGTTTTTGGGGGGCGGGGGGTGTAGCTGGAAGAAGATGACAAGGGGTTGTTTTGTCTGTGCAAAAAGTAAAAAGCAGCAGCATATATTCTTCCAACGCTAATCTGTAGTCTTTCCATATGCTGGAATGGGGTCTTTTCATTTTGGAAGGGAACGCAGCCTTGTCTTACACCAGACTGTGGCTTTTGCCACCCCTTGAATGGTGACAATTTGACTAAGTTATAAGATTTAGAGTACTTCCCACACACATGATAGAAACTTGGCTGCTAACTTCACCAAAAGTACTTGTCCTGAGCTGCCAGAGCCGATATATGTTTTTCCAGTAGCAGGTTCTGGCTGCAGGGACCACATAGACTCCTGTTGCAGGAATGAAGGATGAGGTAAACAGGGTGTTCAGGGATGATCAGTGTTCCCAGGCCCTAATACGACCTTCCAGGGAGGAAAAGGGTGAGCTGCTTTGAATGCCCTAAAAAATGCCATGGGGCGGTAGGACAAGAATCAGAACAGAGGAGAGGCTGGGGAGAATAAAGGGGAGTGCTGGGCCAGGCCGTAGTTGTGGACAATTTGTGGATGCTTCAGAGTAGAGAGAAGTGTACCAGTACTGCACGTTTGGTGCTCTGTTAGTGTGTCAGACATGAGCACCTCATCTGAACCAATGCCAAAAGGAAGAGGTGCTCTTGGATGTCCCATGCCACCTGCAGCCCCATCCTCACTGGCAGCTGCTTTGGGAAGTGCTTCTGGGAGATGGATCTCAAGGAGTGCTGGAAGGAGACATGCTAACCTAGTGCATCAGGGGAGGTGTTTCTCTACTACAGCTGCCTGTGGGACAGAGATTTGCTTGTATGGGAAGCCAGTAAGGGGTGGAGGAAATTGGAATCCGTGGCTGAAAGATAAGGAAGGGAAAGACTTCCAAGCATCAGGATGAGAACAGAGAATTGAGGCAGCAAGACCAAAAACAGCTGGGAAAGGATTGGTCAGATGTGTCTCTAAACATGGCAGTTGAAAGCATATGAGAATCATTCTGTAGAGGCAGAGGTGAGCCTGAACCAGAACACTTGCTCCAGCATTTCTGGGACTCCCAGCCAAACACAGAGAGATAGGTTTCATCTTCCTTTCCCAGGCAAGGTATGCCAAAAAATGGTTCTGTAGAGTTTGAAGATTCCATTATTTAATTTTTTACCTTTGAATTTAGCATTTTTCAAAGCAGTCACTAAAAAGGAGTAGGGCTTACCTTCAGTCTTAAAACCTCTGTTCTCCAAATGGAAAAGCAAGAGTAATTTCCTATCAGAAGTGCAGTGGAGTTGCAGCTGTAAGAAAGAGCTAGAAAAGCAATGTATGTCAGTAAGCCCAGAAGCTTCCATTGCCTGCATAATGCAAAGCAATAAGTTGCACTGCTAACTTGAGGCCTCCAACTTCAGAAATACTTCTCAAAAATGCAGTTTGGCTTGTAAAGAGTTGAATTCTATTTATGCAGAACATGTGATGGAAGTAAGTTGAAGGAATGTGTGTTCCCCAGTCTGTGAATGCAAACTAAACAACAGTGGTCCCAGGACCTAGCTGCACTGAAGGAAGTGCCCAAGGCAGGAGGGTGTTGGAAGGGTAGAAAGGGTGGCCTTGGAGGCAGAAGAACTTCACAAAAATCCATCTATCACTTCAGCATCTGTCAGGGTTTTTGTTGAGCAATAACCACAAGCTGAATTTGCCATATATAATTCCAGAGAGAAGTCAGTGGTAACTGATGTTTTGATTTTTGAGTGTGTTCCTGTGAAACTGCTCAAGTCTCAGTTGTAGTTTGGAAATACTGCCCTATCAGAGAACCAAAATGAATTTACCGTCAGGGCTGTCCCCATGGTAAAACTGTCATACAATTTTTAGCCCCATGCACTATTAAAATGTAGAAAATATACCTACGCCTGTTTCTTTTGCACATCTGTTAAATGCTTCATGTGTCATTTTAGTATACATTCTGAATAAGTGAACTTCAGATGATGGCACTGGAGTTAGGATGTTCTGAAGAGTGCATATGGATTATACCCCTCTGCAAGAAGCCCCGGGTGTTAAGAGTCATTCGAGCACACTCAGCAGTGGTTCCACTTTGCTGTGCCTTGCACTCACAGCTAGCAAAATGAGCTAGAAAAAACTTCACTTGTTGTCTTTGCTTTTCCGTAGCTTGTAGTTGGAGCGTTAAATGCTTTCTGTATAAGGCTTACACACTTCACCTTGCATGTGCCAGTGGCTTAATAAGAGCATCTGCTGTCTTTCTGTAGCAAATCTGATGATTTTGCTATGCACGTATATTTAGTTGTGCATATAAATAGAACCCAGGCACTGTTAGATGCATATGAAAGTGAACGTCAGATTGAAATGGTAACATATGAGGTTTTCTGCAGTTCCATTTATGAAGTATCAAGTTAAAAACAAAGCTGTGAAGTAGCCAGAAAACTTTTTATTTCTGCAGCCAAAGGCATATGCTTGTACAGCCTAACCTAATTAGGTCCCTGATATGTTCTTAGAATGGTCAGTATTTCATGGGTTGTATCATTGTCTGCAAGCTGGTTTTTCATTATGGTTGGGCTTTTACACAGCAGAAAGTAGGAAAGCACTGCTCCAGATGTCTGGCTCCTTTCACCGACTTTGTTGCTGTCTACAGCAAAATTTCAGTTTTAACTCTACAGAGCAAATTCCCTTTGAATCTTTGGATACCCTTAAACAGTATAGTGCTGGAGTATGTGTAAATGTCTACAAAGTACAGTGATTGGAGTGGCTGGTTTAAGAGGAGCTATAAAATGGTTCCAGCTGGAGTGCATTCTTGAGGTAAGCTCAAAATGCACTCCAAATTGTCAGCACACTACTCAGAAAAAAACACAAGAAACAAATCATCTTTAGTGTGCTTTGCTTCCCTTAATGCACATAAGGATAGTGTAAATGGAAGCTGGTCAATTTTCAACAGTTTGTGTAAAATTGTCCCTAGGTTTTGCTTCCGTACTTCAGCCTTTGTGAATAAATGCATTACACAGGGTTGTAAGTATACCTGTGTGTATTTCTGTGCTCATAATGCTATCTATATTTCAATAAGTATTGTGTACCTGTCCATTAATATTTATATGGAATGGAGAGCTTTGGTTCTTGCAATTTTTAATAAACATTGATGGTGTTACTAGTTTATACAGAGCATTCAATATGCTCCATCAAAATGGCAGCTCTAATTAGGTTCCTTGAATTAGCTAATGGATTTTGAGAAAGATAGCTTACAAAGCTCTTACAGCTGTCCAAGATACTCCTGCCATGGCAGAAAGACAAAAGGCCGCTGGAAGATGCAGATTTGAAAGCGTTAGAAATGCGGCTGACAGTTTAAAAAGATAAATTACATTTGTATTTTTTTTCCTGTAAAAGTCCTAACACTGAATTAATGTTATCCTTGTAGTGACCATTTATTAAAAATACCCCAAAAAAAATCCAACTTTGTAGTAAGGATGTGTTTTGGCTCTGAGAGCTGTGCTTTACCCTGATGCTTTGCACATGATGTGAATTCTTTTTCGTTTTTAAAATGTAAGTTATATCTGTCACAGAATTACAGACACAGAGAACTTGTTTTTTAGTTGAAGTTGAGTTCACCTCAACTAGTTGAAGTCTAGTTGAAGTCTACCTCCTCTCTAGCTAAGCCAGGTATTAAAAAAGCAAACCACACAGAGGATTAGTTCCTGCTACTCTGCCAGTGGCATAGATTGGCACGTATGTAACGAAGAGCAGATGATACAGTCTCTAGTGTGAAACTTGGAGAAGTAATTTCTGAGAGAAAATAAATGGTTACTCTGGACTTTGAAATTTTCAACAAAATATGTTTTAGAATATGGGCTGCAGCATCTACTGTGAGGGAATTCTTAGATCCTCAATTCTTCCCTCACAAGGGAGTGCAGAAATGAAGACTGCACTGAATAGTCACCTTCTCTCCCTCCTGCTTTTGCTTTGTGTGTGGTAAAGAGAATTCCTGAGGGACTCATGAATGGCTAATTCATTGGAAGTTTGTAAAGTAGTTATTATTTCAGCTTTAGTGATAAGTTTAATAAACAGTAGTGCAAAAAGCAATAGCCTGTAAGTGAAAAAAAACCTAGCTGCCAGTTCCAGGCAGGTGTGATAGTCTTTAAGAAATAGAGTTACATTTCTACACTGGAGTTTAGCATGCAGCATTTGCTTTGTTGTATTGTTAAAGTTGCTGTAAATGGCGTTTGGAGGGCTGAAAATCTGCTCTGTGTTGATGTGACCTATCTATTGTAGATATGCCAGCTGCTTTACATCAGTAAAGTAAAATACCCCCTCCCAAGCTGTGTTGTAATACAAAGTGCCAAAAAAGGCAATTTAAGTACTTTGCCGCGTAAATCCAGATGAAATTACCTTGGAGAGAAGGCCTTCAATTATGCCTCACACGTGACTTCTGCATGATGGATAAAAGGCATAATTGATATCATCTTTAGTGAAGAAACCAGAAACTGTTGCATTGTCTAGAGGCTACTGAAAATACCAGGAAAATCTGTTTTTCATTATTTTCATTGTGTGTTGTTTATAGAGAGTTTGGTTGTTGTCAGCAGCCGAGTCCCTAATCTTCCTGCTTTCCTAGCCCTTCAGAGACAAGTGCACATCTCACATCAACAAGATAGCAGTAAACTGGTCCCATGCCAGAAAGAGACATTGCCATTAACCAGCCCAAACTGGAAAGGCATCTTTTTTTATTATTAGTTAAGATCTGGTGATTGCCTTCTTTGATGAGGCACAATACATTGAGCAGAGAAAAGGAAAAAAATTATCTTTCTTTGAAATAAAGATGACAAGCTGGCTACAAACAAGAAAATGTCTGCCTTTTTCTCTTTCCTTTCTACTTGATTGCAAATAGTGTGTTTCTGTTAGAGTAGTATATACCATATCTGCTTACAGTGAAGTTAAACTTCAGTGTGCCAATTTTGTTTCCATAAAACAACAAATTAGGCTATACCTCCCATTATTCCTGGCCAGCTGTAGTCAACTATAAGTTATAAAGGAGAGCAATGGAGATGAGAAGTGGCTGGTTTGAAAAGATGATGCTCATTTGAATGTCTAGGCCGTCTGCCATGACAAACAGGAAAAGGTGTTGTATGTCATGTGAAGGAAGGGAAACATAAAAGGTTGCCTTGTGTCAAGCCACTGAGAGATATTTTATATACAGTTTGGAAAAACTGAAAGTGATACAAATCTGTTGGTCTCAATCTTCAAATGGTTCTTTTGAGGTTTCTGTAAACATATTGTGAGCTATTTGGGGAAAGAAAAGGTTAATGACATTGCTAATTCATATCATGCAAGCTTCTCTTTCCTTCTTTCTTCCTAATGAGTCTGTAGGAACCTGAGAATATCATCTTCTCTCTTTCCACTAAGCTCCTAATGTCAAGAGGTCAGTAGTGATGTTACAGGGTCAATAGGACTCAATTTACCTCCAGACAAATGGTAGTCATGTGCTGCCCTAGGAGGCTTTGACCTTTTGGACAGAAGTGGTTGTACTGCTTTTATGTTCGCCTAAAGAATTGAAAGGTGACAGCGGATGTTTCACTGAAGCACAGTTATGAGGTTTTAACATATTGTAAAACAGATTAAGATTCTAAGACTTTAATATACAGGTCCAACTAAATGTAAATGGCTTCTTCAGTGTAATTTGTTTGTCCGTAGTTTGTTTATGATTCTTTATATGTATTTATATACCTAGAGAGAAACACATCCATCTAATGCTGTCTCACAGGCAGTCCATCTGTGCCAACCTTCTCAGACAGTCCTGCTTAAATGGAACAGGGCTCAAAGTCTACCTACCAGTCGCTTTGCACAAGAGTCCAAATCGTGTCCTCATAAAGTCTCTCTCCGTTGAGAAAGACAGTAGTTGTGCATACATCATATTCCTGCATACAGCAAGAAAGCAGGTGTTGTGGAGACCAATAAAGCCATATGGACAGTTCCAGTTCCTAGAAAGATGTCATTGTTAACTTGGGTCCTCAGTGTGATGTGTATGTAGCCAAAACCCAGGCTGACTTTGGCCAAACATCAGAGGTGGTTACTGAACCTGCAAGGCAACATCAGTGATGTCAGCAAGGCATTTCTGACAAGTCTTTCCTTGCAATACCATTTCCTTACTCAAGTGCATATGAAAACAACAGATGTTCATTTCTCTCTAAAATCTCTTTCTCTTGATGGTCACAAAGATGAAAGCTGAATTACAGTAGAATTATGTTCTTACCATTGATTTTCTTTTTGTCACTTCCCACCATTCTTTTTATTCCTTCTTACTATTAAGATTGCAAAAATATCTTCATAAGGAATGTAATACTTCAGGGTAGAAATGCAAGGGCTGGAACTGAAAGAGAAACTTACTCAAATATTTATTTGTTATAACTTCAAAATGGAAGTTTTATCCTAAGTGAAAGATACTCTTACATGCTCTGTTGGACGCCCTTAAACTGTGTATCTTTGTAGACCACTGTGTTCCTTTCAGTATGTAAAATTAGTTTTGTTTTTTAGCAGATCGTGAATGGAAGATTGTCCATTCTCTAAAGTCTGTGAATCAAGTTTTGTCTTGGATTTGTTTGTTAATGGAAAATTCTCTGAAAGGGTAATTTTCCTTTCTCTTCTTTTTTGTTTGCTTGTTTTGTTTTATTTTAACTTGGAAGCACCAGTTGTCTGCTTAGGGGACTGACAGTCAGCTGGGTGAAATCAGTGTTTGAAAGAAGTGGCTGTCAAAAAAGCCCTGTGCAATATTAATGTGTTTAAGAAAACCACTGGAAACAAAATGTTTATTGCCTCTTTAAATGTATGTTTATATATAGCTTTAAGTCATTCATCTTACTTTGTGTGTGCAACACTTGTTTTTAATTTTGTGTTATCAAGAAAGCTGCAGTAAGAAGTCACTAATTTAAAAAATGGCATTTGAACTTGAATGATGGAACTACAGATTAGCAATTCAGAGGAAGAACACAGAGGATATTTTACTGGGTAAAACCTGAGTCATTCATATTAAATACTGATTATGGTGTTTTAATTATTTGAAAAAAAAACTCTAGTCTTTCATATTGAATATATAATATTATTGCTATGGTGCTTGTTCATCTCTCTCTTCAGAGGTGATGGGAAAAAATTTCACAGTCATATTTTACGTAACGTCAGAGAGCTGGAATTTCAGTCTCTGCTACATTATGGTTCCCATTTTGTCTTGGGCTGTCTGTTCCAGCTGTGTTGGTTGAGAGGCTGTTTGGAAGCCTTTGTCCCTTTGCACTCGCAGTGGGCAAGGTGGGCTCCGTGTGGTGCTTCCATAGGTGCAGGCACAGGGAGGGGAGGGTGAGTGCTGGCCATTGTTTATGCAGTTGGTGGTACAGCCCCAGCAGCTGGACTAGAACGATCGTGTTGGTTGGAACGATAGCACAGACTTGCTTTTATCCTTCTCCCAAGCCAGAAGAAGTCCTTATTCTCCCAATAAAGACTGTGTTTAACAAAACTACAGAATGGCTACGGGAATGTCATTTTCCTCTTTTGAATGTTCGCATAAGTTTGTTGGGTTTTTTTCTATTTCAAAAAAACCCAAAAAAAACCCCCAAAAAAACGCCCAAAACCTTGCAGTGTGTGCAGCTTATTGGAAGAACTGTTGAACTCTCTTAACTTTGTTTATGGCTTGGGATTTTGGACATGTTTGTTACTATTGTTTGAAATCAGCACTTGAGTCTTCACAACTCTTTTTGAAGTTTCTCAGAGATTCACTTCTGCACATAGACATTATTTTAGAACTTCCCAGTGTCAGCTGCTTGTGAATCAGTCTCCTTACATATAGCACAATTTCAGGAAATCGTTCTGAAAACAACTGGAAAATGCTGAGCAAACAGTTCTCTCACAGTCTTGTGACACAGAGAAGTCAGTGAGTACATTAAATTTTGGATCCTGGGTACATGTGATGGTGAGGGGAGTGGTAAAAGTGTGGCTGCATGGTTCTCTGAAGAATGTGTAGCGCAGCTCCAGAGCCATGTCAGGGAAGCAAGTGTGCACAAAACTGTACATATGATGAGGACTGTAATATTTATATCTTCTTAAGGAGAGAGCCCTGCATTAAACGTAAAGCTACTGTAAAAGAAATATCTCTGCTGTACTTACCAGGCTTGCTGAAAAGCTTCAGTAAGTGTCCTTAATATACGCTGACTTTGATTGGAGTATTGTTTTTGTATTTCTTCTGTAAGCTCAGGTTCCTTTACAGTATAAATAGTCATGCGTCTGAAACATTTGAACTGGTATTCATCTGCTGTTTCCCTGTCTGAGAACCGCTATCTGATCAAACCAATATTTTTTAATTATGTATTTATAGGCAGATGGGAGAATAGTTTACAGTCAATGTATGATCTTCTCTGCAAATCTTGGAATATTGTGTTGGGTTTTTTTTAATATTGCCTTATCAGTTTCTTTTTTTTATTACTGATGACTTCATTCTGTTTGAATTCAATGCTTCAGTTTCTTTGGGGTAAACTAATAGATTATGTATGCGATATTTGCACAGTGCTGATTGAATTCATCTGGTGAGTTTGAATGTGGTTCATATATTCACATAATTGTCAGGAGCCAAGCTGAAATTCAGAGCTGTTTCATGAGCATTGCACAGGGCATCATATTTATCTCACTTTACTCAGGAGTGGGTGAAACTTCCATGGTAAGCTAGAATGCAGCTCTTTCAAAAGCCAGTGTCTTTTACATTTGTGCCTGTAAACCAGTGGAGAAAAAAATATTGTGGAACTTTAACTGTATCCTGAAAATATGAAGTGGATGTACTGACCAACCCTCTGCCTACCTGTTCCCTTCAGTTTTCTAACAAATTCTGAACCTGCTGGCCATTTTTTGACCAGACTTGACTGGTGACTTGGTGTTCAGGAGATACTGGAACACAAAGTTTCAGTAAGTGCAAATAAGCAGCCTGCTAGAGGGGCCCGGATGAATGCTCTTGCTGGGGAGAAACACTGCAGTGTGAACTGTTATCAGACACGAGAGATCCCACAGGAGAGAGGCACAGGAAATCAGACTTCACGGAGCTGCTTGTTTCCACAGAGATTATGCTTGTGTTTTCACACTAATCCAGATGGATAACTTTCCATGTGCTGCTATCTTTCATTTAAATGTTCCTACTCATTCTCATGGTTAGGGTTTGTAGATTAATACTGCGTGGCAGAGGTTTGCCAAAGCAAAATCTGTCATGCCCTGTCTTGTAATATATATAATCAGCTTGAACTCTGCAGCACCGCTTCCACTCACTGGCTCAAAGGGTTTGAGCAGAAGGAAGTTCACCTACAGGAGACCTACAGTCAGTGGAGCACAGGCTCCTGATTGTCTTGCAATATATCAATCTCAGATTTAATTTAAAAAGGGGGGAAAACCCAATGTGTGTGGTGGTATTTTCAGATTGTATCTTCAGCCAAAGTAGCTGGTGGTAGAAAGTGGGTTGGACCACTGGTGACAGGTGCTGTACAGTTTGCAGAGAGCTGCAGGAAACCAGATTGGCTGGAATCAAACTGGACCTATTGCCTGTATTTCAGTGTTTCCCTCTTAACTAGTGCTGCTTTGGGCTATGTTGTTGGCAAAGCAGCAGGGACAATACTTTGGGCCTTATCTGTATGTTAGCAGCCCACATTAAACACCTTATCCACAAGTAATGCCAGGGAATTTCACAGGTATTGTAGTGCTCATGAGCTATGGACCAAGCTTCACTGTTCTAAGTGATAGTCCCCATTAGCTGGACCTCTGTTTAAGTGTTTTGCAAACTGGAAATGGTTCTCCACTGTTTGACAAGAATTAATGCAAGAAACAGGGGCATTTAACTATGGAAGGAATAAAGGTGAAGAGGGAATATACTTTTTTCCCTCTCAGTAGTCCACAGAGTTTGTGCAAGCTTTCTGCACTGTCTTGGCCGATCATGAGAAAAATCTCATGTGCTCTGGAAGATTTCAGTAAGTCAGCCAGAGAAGCTTGAAACTTCTGGGACTTTATAGAGTGGATGGATAACTTAGGCTTCAGGAAAGAAAGTCATTTGATTTTTCATGGAAACATACTGACGCTGCAAGTAACCATTTCCAATCCTAACTGTATATTCAGTTGCATTTGCAGCCTATGTGGAATTTCTCTTAATTGGTAGTTAATATCCAACCAGTCTAGATTGCTGATACATACTAGAAACTAAGTATTATTGAACTGATGGGTTAATGTCCAATATTTTGTGTGTGCTATCCAAATTCTGTTTGCTATGCAAATCCTATAAAGGGCTTCCCTAGATTCTGACATACTCATAGGGGAGCGTGATGTAGCAAGATGCTCCACTGAGTCTGTGCTCATGTGAGCAAATCTCTGTCTCTGTAATCCACTGATGGTGAGGCAGAGTTAAGGTTATAGATTAAGAGAATATACAGTGAAGTGCTGCAAAAACAATGGTTTGAGTTTAGGAGCAGCTACAAATCAATTGTATAATTAATAATTCCCTGTGAATGCCAGTAAATGCTACTTAGTCATGCACTCAATACTCACCCCAGTGCTGACTACAGCAGGGCTGAAAATATCTACAGGAAACTTTTGATTTTTTTCATTTTAAATATGAACAAAGTTTTTTGAATTCTTAGACATTTTCAGGATTTTATTTAATAGTTCCTGGTTATAGCTTGATCTTCCACAGTTGTACTAGCCCAGCTGTAAGGTTTTAGAAGGCTCACTAGGGTCAAAACCCACAGAAAGGCATGTGTTTAACTTGATAAACTAAGCAACTCCACTAGCTTTACCAGAGCAGTTTGCAGTGTATGCAGTTCTGCATACAAGTGAGTCTTTGTGGATTACTAAGGGAATTACTGTTTAATTACCACTTTAAAACTGTAGTGTCAAGATTTAATAGTGTGCTTTCCCATCTCTCTTGCCTACCCTGGATTTTCACGGTTGATGTTTGAGTTCTTTGTATAATTGGGAGGGAGTTCGTGGTTTTTTTATGAGACAGAATTTTTCTGTGCTTCTCTATGAATAATAGTTTATTCTTTACCTAGAACATGTGTAATTTTAGGGAAATTCCACATTTAGCATGGGAGCAAAAGAAAACATTTTTTGTCAGCTTATCATCATCTTCATCATTATTATTAAAATATGATAGTCATTTATAGCTGCTCACAGGAATGTTAAAAGTTTTCTTGTGCTCCCCCATCTGTCTGCATCCATCTGTTGTCTCTTGTCTTGTACTGGAATTGCTAAGTTCTTTGGACAGGGACAGCCTTTTTTAAAAACAGGAATCAAGTTCACAATTAGCAGCTTTGTCAATATAAGAAAGCAAAAATAAGGCTGATACGGACCGGTGGGAACTATGCAAATCAGGAAAATCAAACACAATCCCTTTGTCTCGGGTCTGGCAATTCTCTGTGTGCACCTGGTGTCAGATATGTGTGTTGATAGGAGTTTTATTTAGCTTTTTTTTCCCCCTTCAGTGGCTGCACAGGTGGTGGGAACGCTGATCGTATCCAGAGGCTGCGGCAGGAGTACCAGCAGGCCCGGCGGGAGGGCTTGCCTTTCTACGAGGACGACGAGGGAAGGGCACCGCTGCCTGACTACGACCAGCGCTGGGTAGGTCCACAGTGGGATCCTGAGTGCTTTGGCAACACTCAGAGTTAGCAGAAAGTGCTGATTTGTTTGTGTTTTCCAGAAATCGTGTAGCAGTTTAATCTGAATTTAGGGAGTTCATAGAAATGGCAAAATCCCTAATGCCAGCTCACCAAAGAGACAACATGCCAATGAAATGTTGTCTCTTTGGTTAAGAGAAAATGTTAATAATGAGAACTTGGCTAAAATTAATTTGTTCATTCACTGTGTCTGATTTAGGCCCAGGTTTCCTCCATTAAGCCCGAGACAGAGAGTCACTGTCAAACTTTGTCATGTGTGGTAGTGTCAAGGCTTTTCAGATGGATTTATGGTACGCTGGCTGTTCGTCCAGTGATTCTCTGGGTTAACAAGAGCATTAGAAGAGCAGCCTCTCACTGTGCTTAGCTGCAAAGTGAGAGGGAGGAAATAGAGGCATGTCTGTCCTACCCTTCCTTCTGTGCATGGGACAGTAGCAGTCTGGCCACATTATAGCCTTTGTAACTTTTATAAAGTGAAAAATGTAATAATTTCCTCCCCTGCATCAAATTTCTTAAAATATTCTATGAACACTATAGAGCTGTTACAGGCATGGTGTATTCCCTGTTTTACATCTAGGCCTCACACTACACAGAGACATATTAGCTACCCCACTACTGCAGAGTAACCTATAACCTACAGAAAAACCAGAGATTAAATCAACAGTGCCAGATTTTTGAATCTGTTAAATAAATGCAACAGCCATAGTCTGTGGGTACTCAAGAGCTCTACCTGGGCAAGTTTTGAACTTGGACTCTGTTTCTTTAGAGGTAATTATAATCAACCAGCATTCAAAAATGTAGTTTTGATAAAATGCAATTTATGGTAAATTCAAAATTTTAGTTTAGAAAAAGACAGAATTATGTAAAACTCTTAAGAATCTATATACCTCTGAAGTTTGAACTAACATTGGTTTTAATGTCTCCAAACTATCGGTGTGAATGCTGAAGTGAAATCTGCAATGACTGCTATAGTATAAAAAATCCTATGCAAGAGTAGACTTTATTGAAATCACAGAGAGATGCAGAGTTAAAAGGGGTGTTTTTACATAAATTATCATATATATTTGTTCATTAACTCCAAAACTGTTGTTGTATATAGTATTCTGATTCAATTACCAAAAGTGTCATCTTCAGCAAAATAATTCTTTCCTTAAAGCAGTTAACTTTAATCCACTGCCTTAAATTTTGTGACCCAAGTTTGTGAGTCAATGTACCTGCCATTCTTCTTCTGAATTGCTTTTGTAAACTAAAATAAGCATATGCATCAAATATGTCTTCCTGTTGAAATTCTGTGTTGTGATAAGTGTCCTGACAGGCCTCAGACTGGGTCAGTGCTACCTCTTCAGCAGCCTGAGGATTTCTACTTCTTATCTGAAACTGATAAAACTTTATTAATGCTCAGATGAGGTTGAGATTTATGATCCAGTGTAGTTTCACAAGATTCACAGAGGTTTCTTCTGGGTAATCCTCTATAAGCCTTTCCTGTTAGGTATAATGCCCAGAGATTACTGATTTCCAAAGCTTTGCTTTTCCCGTGGGGCATGTTGTCCTTAATCAAAGCACCTGAAAGGGTGCTTAAAGTACCTTAATCATTAAATTATTCATAATAGTGACACCAGGATTATTGCTTTTTGTCCTTCCAGTGCAGAATATTTGTAAACAGTTTTGTTATGAGGAATGGCAGTCTGCTCAAAAATCAGTTTACCTTGAGGGCTTTAGTACTCTGAAATTTGTTGC
Source organism: Hypocryptadius cinnamomeus (assembly GCA_013400635.1). NCBI lineage: Eukaryota > Metazoa > Chordata > Aves > Passeriformes > Zosteropidae > Hypocryptadius > Hypocryptadius cinnamomeus. Next base: position 32,487 of record VYZP01055902.1, read on the forward strand.
TGCAACAGTTCTTCTTGTTGAAGTAGTTTATAAACTTCAAAGACTTCTGGTCTCTTCATTGCAACAATATCCACCATTGATCCATCCAGCCGTGCTTTCATAGGCACTGTCTTTTAGTCTGGAAAGTACTGCAGCCACAGCTTGCTGCCTTTTGACTCATGGCTGGAAGTTCTGCTTCTGCATGTAGTTTTACCCTTAAAGTACCTATGTTACAATCTACAGAGACAGAAAAGAAGGAACAAAAATAGAATCAAAATATTAAAAAGAAAAAAAATGTCTCAAAGCATCTTGCTAGAATGCTACCTCAGGGTAGCTTTTAAGCAATGCCATCATTCCCACCTGGGGCAGCCGACCCTCAGCAGTACTGTGGTAACACAGATTGAACAACAGCTGATTTTTTTTCCACCTTTACCTATCAGTGAAGAGATATGCTGATGATTAATTGCGTAACTGCGAATAAATAAAAACTTCCTCTAATCTTCAGGATGTCAAGTGTTTCTTTAGAGAGACAACAGACAGCTGAGGAGGAGAAAGAAGACTTCTACCAGAAGGTTTTTCTTCCCACATGAGGTTATGGCACCAGGGAAGCTGCAGCTGGAAAAGAGATGCTGGGTCTTTGTATTTTTAAGACTCAATTAGTCCTTTCCTTACTTTTCTCAGTCAACTGTTTTACCTAAGCCAACTTTCCTATGAGATGTCTTTCTAATGTACAGCAGCTGCTGTAATCACTTTCCACCATCTCATGAAACATGCAGATAAGTTGGGAAAAGCAGAGGATAATTTGAGAAGACACTATCCCATCGCAAATCAGCAGCCGCAAAAACGGACCCTGGGTCTTGTCCTCCAAAATAGTATCTGAGAACTCATGAAGCAAATTTCTATCTGATAAAGCTGACATTGACAAGTGGCCTTTAGCTGACACTGTAATGGGACAGAATTTCTAATAGAAGGGGTATTTCTAACAATCTACTTTTTTTAAGCGGGATAAATCAAGTTAAAGTGCAGAGCCGGCTGAAAAGCTAGCATTGTAAGGGAAAATGATCTCATGACAGGCAGTTGGGATCCATAAATGTTTTAAAAATAAGGTCAAAAATTCATTTTAAATAGGCCTGCTATTCTCTCATCATCCATTCCTCCCCCCTGCATCCATTTTCCAATTCTCCTCTGTTCTTCTCATCTGTTGCTGGATGAATTTTTTGCTCTCTTGCGCCTTCATTCTGCTTTCTCTTCCCCACAGTCTATTCCTTTTCTTTTTGTAAAAAACTGAATAATTCAGTTTAGTGTGTCTCCATAAACAGACAAATGTATATAGCACTTTCTCTGCTATAGAGCCAGACCCTTTAAAGTTATTTTCCAATTCCATTGTGCTTTGGTTTGTTGTCAAGTTTTTCATCCTTTGGACTTTCTCCACCCCCTCCATCACCCACCCCCTCTTTTCAGGTTTATAACTAGGATAAATGATAAACCAAATTCTGTATGGTGGATCAGAAGGCTTAAAGTAAACCTCAACTATTTAGCCAAAGGACAGGCTGATAATAAGTATCAATGTTGTCTAGGAAAATGAATGCCTTTTGTTGTCAGTGTAAAATGAGATTACCCAAAAATTTTCTGACAGCTAGGGAATATTGGGATGTATCAGCTCTAAAAAGGGTTTAGGCATGTGCATACATGCTCATGTCTTAGTGGGACATCAGATATTCAAAGCACTCTTGAAGATACCCAATAAAAACCTAATCCGGGTCTCCCAAATGAGGCAGATGTTTATGTACTATTATCATAGCTGCAGTATCAGTCAGACTCTGAAAGAACTGTGTAAGAATAAGCTGCAAGAACTTAGTCTCTCTAGGAGCTGGAAGGGTTTTTCACAGGCAGTCTTTTTCAGGGCTTTAGAGTCACAGCCTAATAGCAGATCATGAGAAATAGCTAAGGAGCTGTCAAGAGAAAACCATGCAGTTAGCATCTGCACTTGTATTTAAGGGCATTTAAATAATGAGGAATTAATAATCTATTTGAGGATTTACTTGGATTGTCTTACAGACTTTGTACAAATCCAGTTACTTAAAACATCAATTCTTTCCTTCAGGATGGCAGTAAATCCTTGAAACTTTATCTTTTTAATGTACATTCAAGGACTACATGTAACACCAGCCACATTGCAAATAGCTCTTCACCTGTTAGTGACCACAGCAGCTTCACCGTAGAGAACATTGGGTTAACTGTTTCTAAAAACCATTTCCTTATTTGCAGATAGGATTTGCAAGCTTGTAAATAACCTAAAGATACAAGAAAACCTGTCTCTGGATCCTGGCTGTGAACATTTCAATTGAAATAAACTTGCAATGTACTGAGTTTTGTAAGTTCCCAGTTGAGAGTAGGAAGAAAGAATCATTCCTGTGTGTGTTAAAGGCCACGTACTTTATTGTGTGCCTGGCAGGAATCCAAGCCTAAAAATCAACGAGAACAAAGAAGGGAGCATTAATAACTGCATTATTTTTCCATAATGTGTCAAAGGGTTCTGCGCTTCCTTCAGGATGAATAAGGAGCTGTTTGTACTTTTCATGATCAATTAATTCCATGTTCAGGATGTTGCATTTCAAATAGGTTAGGTTCCTAAAACACACAAACGTTTGTGTTGGCCTATGGTTAGAAACCAGAATTCCAGCTTCTGGAATAGTAACATTCCTGTCTTCTAGCGCAATGGGAGAAGCTGACAATTTTATGTGAAACCATATAGCAGAAATTGATGCAAATTCCAGGCTTTCTGAGTGCACAGACTATTAGTAGAAAATGTTAAATAAAAAGAAAAGAAAAATACAATAACATAAAGTATAGCTGCTTTGAAAAATACATATGAGAAGTATTTGTTGTTAGAATACTAATTAAGAGAGTACTCAAAACATTTTATTAGAATGTATGATTAACTTACTGATCAAGAACTCTTTATGGTTCCAAATTATCTCTGATTAATGAAGCTTTCGGATTGGGATGTATTACACAGAGCTGTTCTAACAAAGCAGAGTGATTTTGAAATTTACAGGCCAGCTTTTGGGGGTAGTTTTGGGGGGAAATTATTTGGGAGAAATCCCCGCCAAACCTCATGTGAAAACTAAACTATTCCAAATGGCACATGCAAGGAGAGCCAAATTCAATTCCATTAATACTAATAATAAAGAGTGACTTCTATAACTTGTTTGGAATCATTCCTACTTATACAAAGGTTAGATTTGGTGCAGATTATCTGAACCAGAGGGGAGTCTGAAATGCTCATGTCTTCATGCACACACTTTGTACATGCTCTTGTTTACCAGGGGAAACAGTTCTGGTACCATATGTCATCTTATCAAAGCTCATTGGTACTGTTTATACCCTGCAATATTATGTGAATTCCGGAAATCCATCATGCCATCTATTCCACAAGGTGCCTCTGCATACAGCTGGGTTTTGTTGTTTTTCATTGCAGGGGCAAGTGATTCTGAGGAAGACAAACACTGAGCATTTCTCTTATTTCATACAAGTTGCTGAAAGAAATCAGACAAAAACATGCAGTGCTGCCAGGCTGTGGCTGTCTTTGCAAGCTCACAGTACTGAGAGATTCCAAATGTGCCAGCAATCATGTCCCTTGCAGTTAGGACAGGTTCTTCTGATGTTGCCCAAATGGAGGATTTGAGTGGGGCATTGCAGAGATCATGACAGCTGCCACGGATCAACTTGATATGATATGATGGACCCTAGAGGTTTTCTATTGTATACATTTTGCCTAATTTGCCAGTATGTTAAGG
>VYZP01055904.1:0-12537 GCA_013400635.1 Hypocryptadius cinnamomeus
AGGCCTTAAAAATCTGTGCTTTGCCCCAAGAAAGGTGCATGGCATTGTGGAAATAAAATATGCATGTGGAAAATAAATGAAAGGCCTTTAATTTTTTGAAAGGCTTCTGTAAAATAGAATGGAAATTTTTAGTAACATTTCATGGTTGTGGCATTCTGTGGCTTAGATACCCAACTGACAAATATCAAACTCTTCTCTGTTGCAGTACAGCCTTGTTTCATTCAGTTGTATTATTATAATGCCTGTGCTTGTTAGCTACATACAGTCCACCTCCTCTCTTTGTGAGTGATGCTTAAATATGTTTGATACATGAAATGTTTTTGGAAAATTGCAACAAGACAAGGAGGAATGTTATGTAGATGGAGTTTTGATGGTTTTGAAATATAGCTTAAACTGAATAGCTCAAGATGTGCAGTCATATTAAATCAATGCTGAAAAGTTACAACTCTAATAAATTGTATTTATGCTAATGGTTGAGTCTGATTTACTGCAGCCATTAAAAGTGAAGAATAGGGGCAATAGTCTCCTTAGAACTGCCATTTTCTCTATTTTCTATTTTATCCTTCTACAGTTCCACAAAATGTGCCAACTCCCTCAAGAGCTCACAGTATAAATGGTTACAGCATTGAGGTCACCTGGGACAAACCAGCTGGGGTCATAGGTGTAATTGAGAAGTACATTTTGAAAGCATATGAAGCGGATGGTCCCACCGTACCCATCACCAGTGCTGAGCTTGCTGATGTTGGTATGCTCACAGGTAAATGTTGTTAAGTACCATTTTTTAGGCGTATCTAATAACACAGGATGTTTATCCCTCCTTTTGTTGATCTATAAAATACTACTTGTCTGTTTTTGTGTATACACAGCATAGATAACGCTTGGAAAAGTAATTATTTGTGTCAGCATACCTGTTGCGATTTACTGATTTCAAAGAACAATGGAAATTAAGATACAGCACAAATACTAAAAAGCAATTCCGAAACTATTTATGATCTGGGGGGAAAATGCTTTCTTTGTTTGCTTGTATTTGCTTAATATATGTGATTCTTTTTTAACCCCTTTCCTATTGTTCCATCCAGTTCACCTAATTTATTCTGTGGGTCCCATATGATACTGTTTGACCTGATGTATGAAAGCACTTGATATAGCTGCCTAAATTTGATAATATAAACCTAACTGATTTCAGTGGGAACTAGCATACATTTGTGTTAATCAGGTGCTGTGGTTGATGCCACTGGGATGTGGAGATAGATTATTATGGAATTAAGAAATTCATGGCTTTGTGTTTATGGGGTGAGAATGTTACAGAGGAAATTTTGGGACATTTCTTCCTGCCAGGATAGCATGGATCTGGCTTTCTGTTCTCAGTGAACGAACTGCCTTTTCTGGCTGCTACAGAGTTCCCTGGGAAGGAAGCACGTTACAGACAAGAGTCTGGATTATGTTATGTGATGACTAAATGGGGCAATAGTGAGCACCAATAGATTCAATTTTATGATCTCTAACATCAATTCTGTAATTCGTAACAATTCAAAAAGTGGTAATGATGCAATCCTCTAAGTTAGTGCTTTGGTTTGGCTCAGGTTTGGGCAGTACAACAGTTTTGGAAAGTGTGTTAACCCTCAGGCAGTGTGTTATTTCCTGAAGTCCAGGTAATAGTTTTTACATAAGTACATATGGTTTGTGTTGTTTCTCTGCCATAACCTATGTATACATTTTCAAGGGAAAAATTGCACATATTATATTTTCTTCGGTTTGAAATATCTTAACTATTTGTGAGTAGTGACCTTTCCAGAACTGCATGGGCTTTCTATCCTTACTGTGATTTCTTTAATGACCTTGTTGATTTCAACATTCCTTATCTTTATCTATGTTACAAGACAATATAGACTATACTGGTAGAAATTAAAGACCGGTAACTTGCTCACAGCTGATGGTCAGAACCAAAATGTTGTTTAACTTGTTTGGCATTGTGCCATCATTGTCTGTCAGGGTTATGAAAATGTCTGCACCAGGCTGGACAGGTAAGAGGTTATCTGCCTGCAGCTTAGAGGAGGAAGAAGAAGCAACATACCTTTACATTAAATGAAGACAGTAAATGGATCCTGGTTCTTTAGCCTATTGCACCAGATAGAATCATAGAATCATCAAGGCCCATCATGAACCCAACACCACCACAGTAACCCCTAAACCACTAAACCACATCACCTATCACCAGATCCAGACATCTCTTGAACACCTCCAGAGATGGTCCCTGGGCAGCGCATTCCAATGCCTGTCCACCCAAACAGTAAAACTTGTTTCTAATATCTAATTTGAATCTCCCTTTTCTCAGTTTGAGGCCATTTCCTCTTGTCCTTTCACTGTCGGCACAGAAAAAGAGACTGTTCCCCCACCTCACTACAACCTCCTGTCAGGGAGTTGTAGATAACTGTCAAATAATGCAAAATAAAATTAGGGATACCATGTTGAAAGGGAGCTCAAGGATCATCTGATCCAATCTTTCTTGGCAAAAGCACACTCTAGACAAGGCCCAGCAGCCTTTCCAGCTGAATCTTGAAGTGTCCAGAGCTGGGGAATCCTGCACTTCCTGGGAACATTATTCCAGTGGCTGATGGTGCTCATTGTGAATTTTTTTGACTTATGTCCAATTGTAGTCTCCCCAGGAGTAACTTGTGCCCATTACCTCTGTTTTTTTCCATGTGACTCCTTGTAAAAAGGGAGACTCCATCTTCCTTGTAGCCACCCTTTTAATACTGGAACATTGTGATAAGATCTCTACTGATCCTTCTTTTCTCAAGGCTGAACAAACCAAATTTTCTCAGTCTTTCCTTATTTGACAGGGTACCCAATCCTTTGATCATCTTTGTCACCCTTCTCTGGACTCTCTCCAGCCTGTCCACATATTTTTCACACAGCAGGGATCAAAACTGAACACAGTGTTCTGGGTGTGGCCTGACGAGAACTAAGTAGAGGGGAATAATGACTTCTTTATCTCTGCTGGATATGTCCTTGTTGATGCAATCCAGCATCCTGTTGTCTTTGTTTGCCACAGCAGCACACTGGCCACTCATATGACCCAAAAAACGTAAGAATGTCTCTATTCAAATATTGATCTATGTGTCATATTATGACCCTTAGATGAGCTCAGTTGGTTGGAGCATGGTACTAATAACACCAGTGTTGCAGGGTCAATCTCGGTACAGGCCTTTCACCTAAGAGTTGGACTCCATGAGTCTTGTGGGTCTCTTCCAACTCAGAATATTCTGTGGTTCTCTAGATGCTCAGGAAGAAAATGTAAGAAATGTGCTAAGCATGGAATGAGTCTTCCTGTAAGTACAAATTCAGCTGGTTGGTTGTGGAGTTCTTCAGCTGAAAGCTGCATCTGGACCATCCTGCTTAATGGTTTATGGTAGAATTGTCTTTATTTTTCAATACATTTATTCTTTCTGTTTCTGTAACTGCTGTGGGAGTAATTGTTCCAGTTCAGTTTTGTGTGTGTAAGATGTGCTTCCTCTTGTTATTTATAACTCCTGCCCAATAGTTTAGTTACGTATTTTCCAGTTTTGACATTCTATGAAATATATAATTCATGTCTTCATGGTGAGGTCACAGCTGAGACAGGTGTAAATTAAATCACGAATCCGAAGTCATTTTGCTTCAGTCTGTTGATTTCAGTGAAGACTATACAGGTGAGCAAGTCAGTGGATATTGAGAACTAGTTGCCCACAAATATGAGACTCCCAGGAGACAGTGTATCTTTCCCTGATGAATTATCTTTTCTGGTTAATCAAAAGTTAATATAAACATAGAACCCTTCAGAAGGTGCTGTCTTTGCTTAGTTTTCAGTGTGCTCTGAACGAAAATTTTTGCTTGCTCTCTCCCTAATTTCAGGGACATTTCTTTAGAAATTCTTTTGTTGCATTCCATGAGAAAATGCTGCAGTAACCCAAATAGCCAGGCTTGCTAATGCAACAGCAGAAAGGCGCCACAGCTCTCTGTGGGATCGTTGATGAATAATCGATGGTATTTTTCCATGCCCTCCTTGAAATTTTCATTCCCTGTCAAGCCTAGCCACTGCTTATCTGCTGCTTGAAATGTATCTGAGGACACTGACAACCCTCTATCTTATTTTTTTTCTTGCAGCTTTTTAGGCCCATCTGTTATGTTTTGGTTTATACTTACACTGTAAATTCTCTTGAACAATTACAGTAGGGTCCTGAGTCATAACTGGAGCACAGTAACAAAAAGTTAAGAGCATTACCCATTTCTCAGAAGTCTGTACTGTGTGTGTCACATTCAGAAGAACCTCTTGTACCCTTGTCAAGAAGAAGAAAAGCTGAACTAAATATTAAAAGTAGAATAGGTCTTTAAATGACCATAATCCTACAGTCTCAGAGGCCTATTTCTGACTCCTCAGAAAGCAAAATCCTTCAAAATCTGACCCTTGTAATCTTCCAAAATGTCAAACTGTTTTTTCATTTTCATCCTAGAAAGGAATATTCATCAGATTTAAATCCCTTAAATGAGGTGTTGAACCAGGAGTTTATTGGATAAGGTGATATATTTCAACATAGTGTTCAGTATCTGTATTCTAGGATAAGAGTATAAAGTTAGTGTAAGTTTTTGGGATTTGATAAGTACCATGCTTGCCTTGATAAGTACCATCTTACCTTCAGAGAAGCATCGTCATTAATTGATGCAAAGTAGTAAAGGAAGTACAGAGTCACTACATGTAAGAATTTTTTTTCCTAAAGGCTGGATTGCTTTCTTCTGCATTCTGGTGCGTCCCACATGTTGACACCAAAATTTGGAATATAAGTTAGAATCAGTATTTAAACAAATGGAAGAAGCTTTAGAACACACTATTTGTGTGGTCTGTGATCAGCTTTTGCTTCTACTTTCCTTTGGAATCCATATCACAGGGTCATTTGGGTTGGAACGATTATCTAGTCCATTGTTCCAGCTCAAGCAAGGTTGACTGGAGCAGGTTTCCCAGAAACACATCCAGTTGAGTTTTAAATATGTCTGTAAATGGAGATACTTCTCTGTGAGAAGTCTGTTCCAGGTTTGGTCACCCTCACGGTAAAAAGCGATTTCCTGTTTTCAGTTGGAATATAATTTTCTCCCCAGGGAAGTGGTCACAACACTAAACCTGCCAGAGTTCAAGAAGTGTTTGGGCTCTTGGACTCACGGTGTTATTCTTGGGGTTGTCCTGTGCAGAGGCAGGAGTTGGACTCCGCAATCACCGAATCATTTAGTTTGGAAAAGACCTCTAAGATCGTCATTACCCATGATCCTTGTGGGTTCCTTCCAACTCAGGATATTCTCTGATAATGTGTTTTGTGTATTTCAATTTGTGTCCATTGGCTCTTGTCCTGTTGCTGGGCACTACTTAGACTAGTCTGGCTGCTGCTTTGTTCCCTCCCGTAAGATATTTATACATTTTGATAGATGACCCTGAGCGTTGTCTTTCCTGAGATGATCAGTCCCAGCTCTTTCACTCTCTCTCAGAAGAGAAGTGCTCCAGTCTTTTTACCATCTTACTGGCCCTTTTTGTATTATCCAGACTTGCTGAGGGTGCAAACTTCCCCCATCATCAAAGTCATTGATAAAGTATTGAACAGTATTCCAGAACCCTGGGATACACCCCAGCTGTCTTGCCTCTGTGTTTTGTGCCACTGATCACAATCCTCTGACGCTTCTCTTGTCAAGCACGTGTAAAATCCCCATTTTATAATTCAGATTTCTCTCACTGTAGAATTCAGTGAGCCCTCTAAACTGTGGGCTCTAATGATACCTACAAATAATAATTTAAAAAAATGTGCTGCAAAATAATTCACACACAATTGGTATTTATTCCTCTTAAAGATCTGTCTTTCAAGTTTGTATGATTTTGCAGTTCATCCCACCTCTGTCATTGTTGCAATAGCCAAGGGCTGATGTTGTGGCTGCACACGTGGTAACGAGAAAATCGTGGTCGACAGCTGCCATTCCCTCCTTCCCATGACACGTGTTTGTAATTACTTTTCACCTTTTAGTCTTTTATGCTCAGCCGATGAATATCTCAGGAAAAGTTGATTTAATGGTTTAATATGGTTGATCAAAGTCTCTGAGCTGTGCTGTGGTTTTGAAAGCTCTCTAGCTGGAGAGTTTCTCAGGAGAGGAGAGAGGGCCACCTGCCAGTGACAGATCAGCCAGGGCTGGACAGTGGGGCCGTAGCATTGGGGGAAGCTTGCTGCCAGCCTGGCAAATGCCTATGCTCTGGCAAATGCTGTCAGCTGAGAGATTGTTCCTCTTGGGGAAAGCTCTGCCAGTCCCCTGCCTCAGCAGCCTGTGGCTTTGGGACTGGCCTGTGCACCCTCACTGGTCCCTCTGATGGGATTCGGGGGCCTCTGTCTGAGATGGATATTAGAAAATGTGGTTTCTCTCAGGCTTATTTCATCTGTGTGGGATGAAATGAGCAGTTTACCACCAATGGAGAGTTTGCTGTGTGAAGCTGTTGGTGAATTGTTTGGGCAATACTGTCATGCACTTGAAATTACTAGAAAGTTCTTGGTTTGCACAAATATTTTACACTCAAAGCATTCCTATACTGCAGTTAATGAGATTTTTAAAATTTATAGAAAGGGATTATTGTAAACCAACTAAGATAAATGTATGTAGGGCCAGAGCACTAGGAGGACTCCCAAGTCCCTGCTCCAAGCTGAAACAAACTTCTAAAGTTGTAAAACTTCATATGTAGATAAGAATGTTTGGCTGGGGCAGCTACTGCAATAAGGAGTAGCTGATAGATCTGTCTGTGCCCATTAGGTTTCTGTGAGTTGTCAAGTGGTGCTTGAGCTCCTAGTGACTCTAAGTCAGAGTGGCAGAATGTAGGTTCCCTTCTCCTTTCATTTAGCTGGCTTTAGTAGACTAGTGGCATATTTTTCAATATATGAATTTTAAAACAAATTATATTAATATTCTACGGTATTAAGATTCAAACTTGATTGAGTTTAGACCTAAATGAATCTTGTTTATAGTCCAATGCTGTTGTGTAAATTTATTCCTACAAAATGTAAATTGTGTGATTAAATAAATCTGAGCATTTTATCAAAATTACATCAACTCTTAGATACATACCCATATTTTTATTAATAAAAAGAAGTTAATTTCTTAATGTTTTTCAGGCTAGAAAGGATTATTATGTTTTTATAAACATATTAAAAAATCTGCAAAAAAGTAAACGGTATTTCTTTTTTTTTCTACAAACTTTTAAAGATAATCATACTGCAGAAAATAAGCATGATTAAGTTGTTTGGAATGATCAAGGGTTAAACAGTGATAGATATTACAAAGCCAGTACTCTCTGTGGTTGATTAACTCTTGGTGCAAAATTGCACTGTTCGGTTAAGGTTTTCTGCAAGCTGAAGCAGCTGGAGAGTTCCCTGTGCTGTGGGGAATGTAACAGGTTTCCTTGAACCACTGCAAACTGAATTGCATCTTCAAAGACAGTGGAGCTTGTATATTGTTTGTTATGAAGTATTTCTGTTGGGAAAAAAAGGGTCTTTCAAGCCACCTAAAAGCAATAATTAAAGTAAAACTTCTGTTTGTTCTTATAAGCCATAGAGTTGGAATAGGTGCCCTCATGTTGAGTAGTTCTTCATTTTATGACTCATACTGTACTTAGTTAGAAGATGCTTTAAAAATGCAGATGTATGTGACAGATTGATGTGCACAGGCTTTCGGTTCAGAATTGCATATGTGGAAGACACATGTACCTAAACAGTTTTTGCTACAATCTGTCAAAAACAAAGTCAGTTGAGGACTTCCTTTTCTGATCAGTGGACTGTGATTAAGTGTACTGTGGCAATGATGCATCTCGACACACAAGTGACTTTGTTGGACAGATGCTGTATGACCTCGGGCATTCACGTTAGCTAAATAATCTGGGTTTGGGGAGGAGAGATTTGGTAATTTTTGTTTTTAAAGCTTAGACAAGAATTAAGGTAAATCTAAAGGTCAAGTGTTGTTTCAATTGCAGTAGGTGTATTTCAAAATAGGTCCTCATGAAATAGCATGTTAGGGAGGAAACAATAAAATAATCTGGCAAAGTCCCTTTGGCAAAATAATGCACTCAGTTTTTATGAGCAGAATATTAGCCTTCATACTGTAGTGGTAAACACTTTTTTTTTTTTCTTGATGAGAAGTACTAGTTTTCCACTCAAAATGTGCCGCAATGCTGTGGAATATGGCTGTGTTGTCTAAATGTATGAGAACTCCTTTTGAGAGGTACTGAACAAAAGAAATATCTGCCTTATGGAGAAGTGAAGGGAAAAAAGCTACATATGTAATATTCTTATATTATAACTATATGCATTAGAACATTGAATGGAGTGGACCTAAATATGCAACTTCCTCTGACTAGCCCACACACTTATTTTACCATAAATTCATTGTTGACCCCTTTGCTATTGCCCATATCCATGTTGTTATCCCTTCACTGCTAGAATGAACCTAGCATTTTCTCTCTTGCACAACTCTAAACCTTGACTTTCGATATTGCAAATAATTAAAGACCATTTAAATAAAAGTATAGACAATTAAATACTAGTTTTGCATATAAAGTGGGCTTAATGTTCTAGGTGTGATTCCAGATCACTCTTTTAGACTGTTAACTTTACATTCATATTTAACAAATGACATTATTCAGTTTCATGGGGTCACTGTGTCAAAATGTCTGTGTTAGAACTTTAATTTATTTCCAAAGGTTCTTTGGGCAGATAGGAGTGGTGTGTTAAAATGATTTAGCGTCTCCACTTCCCCATGTGGATTTTAAGGCTTTGAATTTAGTCTATGATGTAAATTTTGAGTTTAGGTGGAGTCAGCTGCTCTGTCGTGGCAGACTAAATGCATGGGACCCATATCCCAAATGTGTGAGGCCCACCCTCTTCTTAAATATTGATGATGTCTCTAATCCTATCTCCTGATCAAAGTGACAATTTATCCACCTCTCTCCTGTTAGCATTAATAGAATGCATGTAAGTGTGGCCAAATTTTGCTTTGTTAGCACCCCATCTTGGAAAGCCTGATGGACTCTTATCAGATCAGCGATTATTGGGTGTAGACAAGAGATGCCAGTCTGAGAGTGTGATAATTGAGGAGTTAGGGAAAGTTTTTTTAAAGCTGTCAGCCAACTTCATTGGATCATAGGCTATTTTTTACTGCAAAATTTATTTTGCTGTTCTTTAAATTAATTCACATGTATCAGTGATGATCTTTGCTGTGGGACTGCTGACTTTGTATTTCAGCGTAGTCAGGTGCTGAGTGTAAATTTCACTGACTGACTGAAAGTGCAGGGGAAATGAGTGGGTAATGAGAGCAGAGCAGCCAGTTCTTTAATTGAATTAAAAGCTGGGTGACACCAATGCAGACACCTGTCCAATTACAGACAGGCCAAGGTGTTTACCATTGCTGTACAAGCGATTTGAAGATGACAGAAATCTTTCCGCCCACAGATTAACATAATGAAGGAGAACAGATTACAGTGGATGCTGGCCAAACAGATAGGATGGCAGCTGAGAAAAAAGTAGTTTGCTGAAGTATGTAAATAAAATCTGTGCACTTTCTATTGCCTACCTATGCACATCTGTTTCTTTGTTGAAGAAAGAGTACACATGAAGGAAAAAACATTAATTAGGAAATAAAAAAAAATATTTTTTAAGTTTCTGCATTCACTGAATGAATTTTTTAAACAAAAACCTCCTGTAGCAAAAGGGTTTATTTGTTTGCTTTTTTCTTTCCATGCAAATTCTTTCAGCCATTCACAAACCTGCCTATGCAGTGGGAAGTCTGTTGTGCTACAGGTGCTTCATGTAAAACTCCGTGTTTTGTCAAAAGTAAACCAAACAGTCCAATCCAAACCTTCTACACTTCCTGGCATCTTTTTGGATATATCTGATATTCTACAGCTCCCAGTGCTTGAAGCCATTGGTAACGCTACAGGATGTCTTCCATGAAATGTCTTCTATGAGGAAATGCGAGGAGCATTAATTCACTGCTTCATAAGAAACAAATGCTACAAGTGCTGAATGTACAAATCAAACTAAATTGCTTCCTAAAGCACCGCAGAGTGAATAGAGAGATGGCTTATATACTATACAATGCTCCTCTTGGACAGGAACTTGCAAATATCACAGTTAGAGGATTTGGTTCCTACTTATATTTAATTGTGGAGGTAATTACTGAAGGACCTTTTATAGTTTCCTGGGTTTAACCCTCTATGATCTGGAAATAAGTGGAAGTACTGTCTTATGTAAAAAAGATGGTGTTTTGACTAATGGAATTTCTGTGATGCACAATTTTGTGTAGCTTCCAATACTTTACAGGCATAGTAATGCCTAAAAGGGGACCATGCAAGAAAGCTGAAAAGGAACTTCTTGCAAGGGAATGTAGTGAAAGGACAGTGGATAGTTCCTTAATCTGAAAGAGTTTATGTTTAGATTAGATATTGGGGAGAAATTTTATACTGTGGGCATGGCGAGGCAGTGGCACAGGTTGCCCAGAGAAGTTGTGCGTGTCTCATCCCTGGGACGTGCACAAGTGTTCAAGGTCAGGCTGAATGGGACTCTTAGCAACCTGGTCTGCTGGGGTATCTCCCTGCCCACAGCAGGGGGCTGGAACCAGATGATCTCTATGGTCCCTTTCAACTCAGACCATTCTATGAAAACATTATTTCCTATTTTCTATCTTTTTGATGGCTCTTAAAAATATTCTCTGTCCATCACAGAAAGATTACAGGGACATTTCTTTGGTGATGACTGACACAGCATTTTTCTCTCCTGTCACACTTAGATTGGATGTCAGTACAGGTCTCCACTGTTTACTGGGGATTTGCAAAATCAAAACTATAATCAGAGCAAGAAGATGCTGGTCAACTGTTTTTATTTTAACAATACTCTGATGTAAAAGTGATTACTTCTGAATATCTCTCCATTTGCATGAGTAGAAGTGCACCCCAGAGAATTCAAATAGAAAGATCATTGCTATTCCAACCTTTGAAATTTTTGATTGAGTGCAAGAAAAAGCATCAATGTTACTAATTCAGTGAAAGCTAAACTCGTATTTTCCACGTGAACACACCTTTTACTAAACACAATATAAACTTGTACAGATTGATGGTTCTACTCAGAAAATAATAATTTGTGCTGTAGCTGTTAACTTCCAACATAAAATTCTCCATGGCCTTTTTGTGATTATAAAGGGCTTATGAGGGGAAAAAAATTTCTTTAATGAAACGCAGTTATGTTGCATTCTGTTAGTGTAGTAACCCAATAAAGAGCAATAGTAAGGACTAATTTTGTCTACCTGATTGTGTACATGTAATGCTGAGGCGATTTTCAGACTTCTTATACTGTGAAACAATTGGCCAGAAATTACAGTTCTTTGAAGTGCTGTTGTTTTTTAAGCTGATTTGCAAAATCCCAGTGTTAGGCAGTTTTGAAATAACATAGTTTGCTATAAATTTTATTTTTTTAATGAAACACCACATCGATTTTGCTAGAGCTGTGACAGTTGAGGTGAGAACATGGTTTGAAATAAAACTTGGCATGAATTGGCCTTCTTTTAATTACTTCTGTATTTAGATTTTACATTACTTTGTGGTTGGACTTTGAAGTGAGAACTGCCGATGTTAAAATGACCCTGAACTAAATTATCCCCCTTGTATATGATAGTATATGATATCCCCCCTTCTGTATATGATAGTTCAAAATGTTGCAATACTTCCTGAAGTGGTAAGCAGTGATTATTATTTGTTATAACATGGAGCTGATTGATATGTGAGAATTTAGTAACTTCTCTTCACTAACATAAGCAGGACCTGAAATAGAATAAGGCCCCAGATCTTTTCTTCTTGTAAACCCTTGGGTATTGTGTCACCTGAATTATGTTACTGTCGTTAGTGTAGCGAATGTATGGTCTATATGCAGCTGCTGAATGGAAGACAAGTGGGATGTTTCATAAAAAAGAGATTTCAATTTATGGATGAATAGGGACATCGTTGGACAGGACTCAGTAAAAAAACTTGTTCTGGGAGACAATGAAAATTCCTTGGATAAACAAAATTAATAACTGAAAACATTTTGAGTTAGAACATTTTGAGGGATTAAGGAAAAAACTCCTACATTGTCACATTAAAATGTACATCTCTGTTTTGAAGTAGTATCTGTTTCAGTAAGCATGACTAAAGAAACACAGGTTCATATTTAGTACATAAAATGGAGTAAAATATAATTTGCTCTTAAATTATTCTGTAAAATTTAAGTAATGGATAGTAGGAATGAAGCTTTAAATAATTTTTATTTTCCACCTGTAACAGTGGGAGCCCATAATACAAAAGTTTATTTTCCCAGTCTGTACACTGTACATGCATAACACCTTGTTTTCTTGTATTGCAGGCGTATTGAGGGGCTTGCATCCCTTCACAAACTATGCTGTAACCCTAACTGCTTGCACTTTGGCTGGCTGTACTGAGAGCTTGCATGCATTGAACAT
>VYZP01055907.1:0-11076 GCA_013400635.1 Hypocryptadius cinnamomeus
GGTTGGCAGAGAGTGAGAAGAGACAAGCAAATAACTGGGAACAACTGTGGAAACTCTGTCCCAAGTTGCCCTTTTGGTTAGGTCACCTACCAGAGTGTGGGAAAACTTGAGTTCATATTTCTGTTCTATCTGCTTCACAATAAGTTCTTTGACTTATGTTTCTTAACTCTCAGGTAAGTGTTAAGTCCATTAGGTGAACTGTGCCACAGGAGCACTCTCTGGACTGCCAATAGATAATTTGTCCTTTGTACAAAATCAGTTTTCATTGGAATATAGAATTTAAGCTGAGACCTCTACATCAGTGTCTTTTCTAGTAACTTGTCACTATCCTGGAGAAGAATTTTTTAGTAAACAAAAATTTCAAAGACTCAATATCATGTCCATGGATGTTTCAGGTTCGTGTTACAGAATGCCAAAAGGGACAGGTTGCAAATATTTTAAGGGCATAATAGAACCACCAACCATGTAGTTTTACTTCAGGAATGTAAGATCTAATGGATAGATGCAAAGTAATTCAAGGAAGAGTTTAACTTGGTTGTAGAAGACTTTTGAACACAGCCCTTTGCTATTTGCCGCCTGGTTGCATGCAGTATAAATTTTGGTTTACCTTTATTGTATAAAAAATATTGTTGAAATACGGCCTGTAAGAGGAGTTCAGTCCAACTTACTCCTTGATAACTACTCAGGCAGTAGAACTAACTTAGAAGAGTGTCTGCTTCTCACCCAAATTTTGCCCCACTTCCAGACAAAGGCACACTGCTTGGGCACATGTTCCTCCTCTCACTCTGTATTTCTGTGCCCTTTTGTTCTACAAAATACAGAAATAAGTGTTCCTTGTCAATCCCTTTGTAAGGATCTCAGAACTATGGATGGGCAGGGCTATCAAAGGGCTCAGAATAAAGTTTACAACCAGCCAGTGGCCAAAACAAATAATAGTTTTGCTCATCTCAGAGGTACTGAGGAAATATTTTGGTAGCTGTATCCCCTAATAGGGATGTAACTCTCTTGCCACAAAAAATAACTGATTAACATAAAGAAATTCACTTAGCACAGCAAGTACAATGCTTGAAAGAAACAACTGACTTAACTATCATTTTCATGTCCTTGTCCAGAACAGTTATGTCTAACTCCAAAATGCAAAAAATTTTGCATGATGCAAAAATTTAAAGCTGGCTCTGATGAGGAAGAAACGGACTCTTATCTATCTGTCTACAGAGTCATGGGCAATTTTTTGCTAGAGATACTTTACTTTGAAACAGATCTCATAATTAGCTAATTCAGGCAAGGAAACCTCTTTCTCTTATTCTAACAATTGCAACAATAGTGACTGATTCCTTTTATTTTTTTTTTCCTGTGTTGCTGTGATATCACCATTATAGGAGAATTTCTTTTTGGTTTGTCCTGTTTTTAAATTCTTGTTACATTAGAAGGAAACATTGGAAAGAATTTCAAAACACAGTAATATTTGAATCCAAATTATACCCATTGAAAGGAAATTTTACTGCATGTAAAAAAATCATGAATAGTCATGTGTGTGTATATATATATTGCAGCATTCTAGAAATTGATCATTATTAGAGGAAGAAGAAATGCTAGAAAAGTTCATTCTCACTCAACACAATAGCCTTTTAGAAGGGAAGGAAAGGAAAAAAGACCTCTGAAATGTGTCTTCTACCAAGTGCAATAATGACAGGTGTCTAGAAATAGACGTGACAGCTTGTACAGTGTAGCAACATGAAGGCAAAGGCCCCCAAGCAACAAGTGCAATTGATTAGAAAATGAGAACAACATTGCAAGTACCCTGCACAGGAGATGAAAAGGCAGAGGAGTTCAATGCACGTTCACAGACTTTGTACAAGAATATACATGTAACTCACAAACAGGTTGTACCACACCACAAGGAGCAGCAAGTGCTGACTGCAAAGTTTATCATCCTGTCGGATACCTGAAGACAATGGGACCTCACTAAGGGACAGGCCACATCTTGCATATGTCCCCCAATTTTATGCTGGTTTTGTTGGCTTTTGTTCATTAGGTCCTTTCAGAGCAGACATCAGGGATGGGGGTAGTGTCGTGGTCTTAGTGATAATCAGTGTCTAATATCAGACTTCGGCTATATTTTGCTTACCCTTCCTTATCTAGATTCTCTGAGCAATATAAGCATAAATCTTGTTTCTGTTAGACCATGCTCAATTTCTATTCTCTCAGCCAGTTCTAGGACCTGGGCCACAGCATAAGCTGATGGTGCCAAGCTCGTTTCAGTCTGGGAAGATTTAGTGAACAGTTTTTATCTCCTATTTTGTCCCATTTTTACACAGCACCACTTTATTAGGAATTTTAAGCTTTAAGGGAAGGCTGTCCTCCTACATTAGTCATGGCAACACTTCTCAACAGCATGAGCAACCTGCCAAGCCCATTACACAGCCTGTGAGTGCAAAGCAGAGACGACACAGCTCGCTCAGAGTGCTAAAGGGAAGGGCAGCTCTAGGAACAGCAGCAGGGGTGACCTGGCAGTGCTTTTACAGGCATTGCCCTGCTCACTATTGCTCCAGTCAGGTCAAATATGCTAATGGACAGCAGGGACATCCACATGGCTGGTCTCAGATGCATCCACTGCTTTGCCTCTGCCCTGCCTGCAGCTGACTTCTTCAGGACCTACTTGTGGTTCAAGTCAGTTATGCCCTCACTTGCTCATAAACTGCTATTCATTCCCTGCACAATGGAGCTGCAGCCTTTATCTGGCAGAGGGGTTGATGCCACTTAATGTAATTGTATGCAAAGTCAGAGCACCTGCACAGCCAGCCTTAAGTTTAGGGATATGAAACATCATTTTGGGAGGTATCTTGTATAACAAAACCCATGCAACATTTCTAAATTCCCACAAGTGGTTAAACCACTTGATTTCTATCCTAGTGAGCAGCTTCCATCAGTTTTTAATAGCTTATCTCTATGTTAAGAATAGAGATGGTAAGAACATCAAAACAGAGAAAAATCTTCACAACAGTTACCATTGGTCAAAAAAGTCCTGGATTTTTTTTTTTTAAGAAACTGCCTTTTAACAGAAGAAAAAGCCAAAAGCTTTGTAAAAAACTGTATGGTGTTTGGTTGGTTTTTTTTCACAAAGGAGAATAATACCCAAAAACTTTATAGGAAGATATTTTAGATCTACATATATATTAAGTGCTATGGGAGAAAGTAATATTTTTATCAGGACTGACAACATCTTTTCCTTTTTTCTTTTCTTTTCTTTTCTTTTCTTTTCTTTTCTTTTCCCTACAGAAAAAAACATGCCTTTCTAATTAAGCTGTCTGGTGAACTGAGATTCTATATGGATCTGGAAGTGGAAATGGAAATACTAATTGTTAGACTTGAATACAGAGCTGCCTAGAAGGTGACATTATGACAAGTGTAATTACTTTCTACACCTTCTATTTTGCTTTACATTAACTAAGAACTCAGCTAAAACTCTGATTCATTTTTATTGGTTTGTTTCAAAAGCATTTTCAGATTTTTAAACTGCAGACACGTAGGTAGATGCAGGTCCAGATATCCCTACTGTGTTAAGTGATGCCTTCAGCCAGCTGAAAACTCTTTTTGATCTCTCTGATAATACCAGGAAAGCACTGATCTGAAAAGGCAGATTACCACCAAGGATTAGGCAGTACAATAGCATGCTGAGAATGCAAGAGGATGATGAGGTTTAGCAAACAAGCTTGGAACATATTTGAACTCAACATCGAACACCAGTCCAAGCCATGCGGAAATCAGAAGAAAAATGAAAGAGTGAATTGAAAAATTTGAAAAATTATTTTATGAGAGAGAGTTAAATTGTCCAGTTAGTGGGTTCTAACTAAAATCATGACAGAGCTAACTGAGAGAGCACATTCTGCACAGAAGTCTTTACCTAGCCTGAATGGACACAGAGACTCAGCTACACTCTAATTTTCTTGAGACAATCCTTTAAGGCATGTGGCTGGAGCAGGTCACTCTGCTGTTGCTGCTGTCCTCAGGCAGTATAACACAGTGGAGACAGGATTTTACAAAGCCCTTTTTTTTCCAAGAAGAGATTTTTTTTTTCAGGACTAGCCACAGTAAATGGAGTGGTTATTTGGTATGTGAGATAAGTATTGGCCAATGTCATTTGAACACACTAGTTTTCTTTCAGCATTTTGTCACTTGACCAGTTAAATGAGAAGGTTAAAACGCTGTTACACAACATGCATCCACCCTACTGTGTGTCAGAAATGTGAGGAATGTTTGCAAGAAAGAGCAGCTGGCGTGCAATTCCTGTCACCAAACCCCAAAGTCAAAATGGCTAACATTTCCTGGATCTGGTTAGCTCACCTACAGATAAACAGTTTGCAGTCAGTGTGTGCAATCAGGAGCAGAGTCATTAAAACTGAAGCAGGTCTTGGGCAAGATCCAGTTTGCATGTTACATATTCATAAAAAGCTGTGTTAGAATGGCTTCCAACAGTGCAAACGTCAATGGAGCCTGCTGGAGCAAGCCTTAGGTATGCCATCTATGTGTCTGATTGCCTAGAGTTCAGAGGAACTTGCTGAATGTATTACCAAAGGGAATGAAAAAGCTTGCACAGGGGTAGCTGGCCAGGTCTAATTTCTGGATGCTTAAAAGTACATGTTACTGTCAAAGGGTTTTACACCTTTAGTTTTTTTAGCTCATTTGTTGTTTGTATAATCCTTGAGAATCTCAAACAGAAATACTTCATTTTGTTGTTCTTTCAAAGAACACATATTAATTTATGTTCTAACAAAAATGTTCATTAAGCCTTGCCTAATAGCACTGATTATTTGTTTATTTTTACTCTGTGCAGCCTATTTAATTGTGTGTACACATACCTATAATTACCACTTTGAAATGCAAATACACAGTTACTAAGGTTAACCTTTCTCATTTTTCAAGCAGCTAACACCCCTTTTTTATAAATGTTAACCATATCCTAAGCTCCGTGGAAAACAGCACATTTTAAGCTCTCCTCACAATTGCAAAGGCTGTCTCCTGAACCAAACTATCCTCTCTGCCACTGCCAGAGCTTCTTTTAGTTTATTACCAGCCAAAGTCCCTGATGAAGGCAATGAGATCCCTTGGCTGAAGTACCTGCCAGGTTAGAGGTTACCTAATTCTGGGACTCCTCTAAGTGACAGGAACAAAAATGGATATATTTTCTGTCTTCAGCAACATCTCATCAAGCCTCCTACTCCACTTGTACCTTACTCTTGGAAAGACCTGGGCTGGTACAGAACCATTTGTTACTCCTGATTATGTATCAGATAGTTTATTGCTGTCAAGTTGACCCAACAGGTTGTGCTCACTCTTCTCTCTGGAATGAGATTTTCTTCTTGAAGGGAGGATTTGGAAATTTGACTGAGCAGCATGATGAGCAGAAGCTATCACAAAACAATAAGTTATCACATAAGTTACTTCCTAACTGTTAAACCCACACAGGGCTTTCAAAAGGACGATACCAACCCATCTTCCACACCTTTCCCCCACAAGCCCCAACTCTTCTGCAATTACAGGCATCAGTGGTTACCCATGGAAGATTCTCTTTCAGCAGTATTTATGTGAACAAACATTTGCTTGTCCCCCTGTTCACAGAAAGTGCATTAAAGAGGCATGTCAGTTAGTGTGGGCTGTCTTTGAACACATATTATGAATACTGTTTTGCAGGATTTGCCCAGCAGTAGATGAGAACAAGTAGTGAGGAAACTAGGAACATGGGTAATGAGGTCAGAAGGTGTGGAAGCTTTCCAGGAGCAGGGGGAGCTGGGTGAAGAAAATCTTCCCTTACCAATTTATAGCCACAAACCTTTCTCAGGCTTTATTTGTACTCTTTAATGGTCACTCTCAAGAAACAGCATCTAGCAGAGTGAACATAGGCACATAAACTTCCATGTAACTCTTGTCATTCCATGAGCAGGGTATTTAAGAGTGGGAAATTATTAGGGATTGATCTATCTTATTTATTTAAATGAGGGGGGGAACTGTGTCTTTGGAATCAGGTTGGATACTTGTAACTGCAATCTTCTCACAGAGCCTCAAAGAGCTTCTTTCCCTGAATGCTTTTCAACCAGTTTTTCAGTTGTATAAAACATATAAAGATAAATAATGGGTTGAATTGTAAAAGGGTTCTTCCTATCTCTTAGTGGGAAGCAGGGTGAAACAACCAAAATAATAATTTCAATCGGTGAATGAACAGATGATACCCCACTTCAGCTTCAAGACCTATCAAATGGTACTTTAGTAGAAATGCCAGCAAAGCAGCACACAAATAACATACATATCTTGTGGATTACATAACTTATTTGGAAATGTTTTCATACAGTTAAATAAACTTCAGAAAACTACAGTGGAGCCTTCATATAAATTAGCTGTAGTGCCTAAAATCCCATGAGGTATGAAATGTTAAAAAAAGGAAAAAAAATTAAATACATAGTGTTGCTGAGCAACATAGTTCCCTCTTAAACAACTTTCCCTTGTATGAAGTGCTTCAGAAAGGGACTACTGTGGAGTCTGTGTAAGTACTTGCCCTATGGGTAGTGCGATTTTGTTACAATCCTTCAAAAAACAGCTACACAGACTGTTACTGAATTCAATTATAAGGAGTCTCCAGGGTTATTCCATTACCTCTGTATTTAGTTCAAGGTCTCAAATCAAAACTTAAGCTATTCTCTTTTGATTTCATTCATTAAAAAATAATAATTTATATAAACTTTCAACATGGAAATGGCTCAAAAGCTCTTTTGCAGTCTCAACTGTAGAGCGTTGTAAGAAAGTCTCTAACTTTACAAGATTTTGCTAATGGCAGGACAGATTTCCCACAGCCCTACCTGGATTTGTGCTGGCTGCTCAAGGTCTGGGAAAGTGCAGAACACAAGGTC
This sequence comes from Hypocryptadius cinnamomeus, assembly GCA_013400635.1. Classification (NCBI taxonomy): domain Eukaryota; kingdom Metazoa; phylum Chordata; class Aves; order Passeriformes; family Zosteropidae; genus Hypocryptadius; species Hypocryptadius cinnamomeus. The sequence goes on from VYZP01055907.1 coordinate 6,903, forward strand.
AGTTCCTGATGGGCCCTGCTCTGGAGTGGGTCTGGGTTGATGCCAGATGGCCGGCCTTGAGTTGCTGAGCAAGCATCAGCCCCAGGAGGACCAGCCCTTCCCCTGCCCTGCAGGATCTCTCCTGGTGAGCTCAGAACATCATACTGTCCCTGACTAGTAAAAAAAAACGAAACAGTTGTTTCTCACAAATCAGAAATCTCACTTGCAATTCTCACTGTCACCAGGGTGTTTAGGAAGGTCGCATCGCATTGCTCAGTGCTGACTTCAGCTCCCATACATCTGCATTTCCTGTGCATATATCTACATGCATCTGCAATGTTTGTGATGGCAAGGAAAGGGTTAACCCAGGGAGCAGGTGGAAAGCAGCCCAGCTGTGAAAAAAATTAAAAAGTGGGTAGGAGAACCCAGTCTGAAAGGTAATAAGGCCGGCAGGCAGCCCAGGAAAGGAGGGTATGAGCCTGGGGGAAACTGCCAGGGCCACCCTGGGGTGGGGGAGCCAGTGGGCTGATGCATTGAGGTAAGGCAGGTGTCTCCTGGTAGCAGCAGATGTGGCTTTGATCTGTGGGCATACCTGGGTGGGGAGAGGTTTCCACAGGGTGGGAACACACTCTGGGGAGCTGACCTGTTTGCAAGGTTTGGTTCAGCTAGGTTTCAGCTCTCTTAAGTTTCTCCAGGAGCTCACACAAGGGATAGTTTACTTGTCAGAGCAAGGTTGTTATTTACAGACTGATTTTTAAAGATCTTTAGGCCTCTCCTGCCCATAAAAGTGGGAACTGAGTACTTAGATACCTCTTTAAAAATTGGGTCTTGCTAAAACTCCTCCCTCGGACTAGATCAGAGCCAAGCTTTCTCTTGAGGTTTGAAATGCTATAAATGAACCTTCTATATTGTTGCCTTATGCTTTCGACTTCAGGCACCTCATCCAGACAGAAAAGTAATGAAAGACCTGAAGAAAGTCGAGGTCTGGAAAGCAACAAAGCAGTCCTGTGGCTCTGGGTCTCATTCCCAAAGCTATCGCTCACTCACTGTGTGGCCTTGAGGAAGCCACCAAGAGGCCAATCCAGCTCCCAGTAAAGTCACTGGGAATTTTCCCATACGCTCCAGTGAGTGCCAGACCAGGCCCTTAGACTCCTAACAGTCCCCTCATTACCCCCCTGCAAAGCAGGGACAATAATATCCTGGTCTCACAGGGTAGTAAGGGGACTAATTTATTAATGTTCATAAAGGTTTTTCAGATCTACAGATGGAAGGCATTATGTCAGCACAAATTTTTCTTAATTATCATTCTCATGTTATTTCCAATTGTCTCACTAAAGCCAAGGAGTTCCAAAAATCTTGTGAGAAAGTTTCTTCTCTAAAAATTGGACTCCATTTCTGGGGAATGGAAACAGATATATTCAGATGGTATTGGAATGCAGGAATATTTATTGAAAGAGGGCTCTGAATCCTCGAGGGTTTTGCATGAATCCTGAAGGCAGAGGAGTGTGCAATGATCTAGGAAAGACAGTCCCTGAATTTTATGGAAAAAAACATCCTAAAGCTTTAGTCTAGCAAGCAACAAGCTGAGACCAAAATGTTCAAATTTGAACTCTCTAGGCTTGCTGCTGGTGGGAATTCTTTAAGCTTTGCTCCCTGCTTTGTCAGAGCATTTTCTGAGGAAGGGCAGTCTCTGGTTCAGGTTCTTTGTCCAGAGAAGGAAATGAGGAGTTCTTTCCCTCCCCACATCCCTATTGCCTGCTATGAGTTAATCAGGCATCAGGGCCAGGCACAGAAAAACAACAAGGTCAGGCCAGTAGGCAGCAGATAGGGAATTTCACTGGAGAGAGGTCTGCATGGATGAGAAATAATCCATCATTTGAGAAAAGGAGGAAGCACACTGCAAATATCATACACATATTCACTCACATGTATGCATGTATCTGTGTGCATATATATATATATATATATTTATATATGTATAAATATCCCATAACACTCCCTACAACTATTCTGCTTCATGTCCCCTGACTTTTGCATCTGTATGCTTTATGTATGTGACTTTTAACATCCTCACTGCTAAAGGTCAACACTGGGGAAAATCCAAAGGTGTAAAATTCAGCTAAAAAGACTGTGACAGAAATACTGTAGAAACCAGTATCCCAAATACAGCATCTCCCTTTTCCCTGTCATCTCACTCCTTACCCACATATAACCTCACCCTTACAGGCAGAGAGCTCGCTATGCTGCTCTGGGAAAGCAGGTAAATGCTAATGTTCTCATGGATCCACTTCCTTCATTTCAGGCATTATGTCAAAACTGGTCAAAGAAAGGAAATTAACCTTCTCCCTCCCTCCCCCGACTGTGCACACACGCACAGACACACGCATGCACAGCCACAGCCAAGGCCTTCGGCAAGCCAGCTGATAGCAATCAGTATTTTGAGAAGTGATAGCTCATCTGTAGATTCAGCATTCTTTTGCAGCAGAAGGTATTATGCAAACTAGCCCCATTAGAAAAGCAAACATCAAAGCAAAACATGTTTTCGAAGAGACAAATGCATAAACCATGTGGTACCTGACACTGAAACAGAAATAGGATAATTACTCTTTCTCTCAATGGAAAGCATAGCTGCAGAGGATAAAAAAGGTGCCTCATACACTGTGCCCTGTAGTTTCCTGTACTGTGCATGAAAGGGAGAGCAGCCAGCCAGGAACACGCACCAAGGGAGAGCCTTAAAGGGTTGATACCATCCTCCTCAGTGAAGGACAGAACACGAGCCAGACTGCAGCTGATTGTAGAACAGCACAGCTAGCCCTGCTCTCGGCACCAGCTGGAATGCAAGGTGCCACTCCAGCCTTAGGGGAAGAGGAAAAAAAAAAGGAGTGCAGCTAAGGTTACACAATTACCTGTCTTGACAGTGTGCAACTTATAAAAAACTATGCATACCGCCCTGACCATAAGTAGCCACAAAGTATGCTTCATCGGTCCTCTGACTGAAGCCTAAACAGAGGAAGCTCTCTGTAGGCAGATTTTTGCCTAGCAGTGGATGCTGTTGCTCAGTCACTGCTACAACAAGGGAAAGAAAATCCTTCACGGGCAGAATGGGAGATGGGAGGTGTGAAATGAGGCTTGGATGATGGCTGTCACAGTGCTGGTAAAATAACAGAGCCAGGTACCACTAATTCATCTAAATGAAGAGCCAAGTAAATCAGAGACTATCAGGACTTCTGCAAAAGTTGAACAAACTTTCTTTAGGGAGGAAATGTTTGCCAAAGTTCCCAGGACAAGTTAGAAGTACATACACGTGCTCTCTCTTTCCTTCACCTCAGCCCCCCTCTTTTTCTTCTTCCGAGCCCATTTCTCCAGCACGCAGATCAACTATCAGGCCAGGAGAAAGAGAGAGTGTGAGATGGCCGACCTTGTCCTCCAGTGCCGAGGGCCTGTGGGTTTGGGCCAGGAACAGGAATTCCCTGTACAGACACTGAGTCTGCTAGAGGAGACAGGAGAGCCTGCTCCACAGAAGAGCACTTTGTTCGCTGCCACCAAGGAAAACTTACACAACAGACACACACACAACCATGGAAATATGAATATTTTAAAAGTGTGTTTTTTCCTAGAATACACAGTGCTCTTATTTCCTTAGGGGGGCAGTAAAAATTGGGCAAGAGCATATTGCCAAATGCATAAGAGTTAGTGGGGATATTAGTCCTGCATGCTGTAGTTACAGAGAGCGGGGCACCAGAGCAAGGTCTGAATAGATTAACAATTCAGAATGAGTTACTGATAAATGAAACATCCACCAATCACATTTTTAGCAGAGAGGGTTAGGGTTTTTTCAGTCTTCTCTGCTCCCTTAGTATCTTTTCTGTCAATTCATCATTTCTTGGAACCTGCAAAGAGTTAAAATCTTTTTCCTTTTGTGCCTCCAAAGTATATGTGCATCAGCATTTGTGTGTGTACATAATTTCTACGCTCAAAACCTGAGGTAGATATTGATATCAGAGGATGCTCTTGTGCAGCTGCTTTGTTCTGCATCACTACCACAGGGTAGTCCTTAAAATGGTGAAAGTAGGGCCATGTGAATGTGGATAAGACAGGGAGTTAAGACTAGTCTTTGCATTGGGAAGCCTAGGCTAATTTCAATGCTTCTTGAGGTATCTTATTAAACTGTTTGTAAAGGAATTCCTCTTGTTCC
>VYZP01055909.1:9892-30642 GCA_013400635.1 Hypocryptadius cinnamomeus
GCTTTGCCCCCCCCCCCCCCGCCCCCCCCCCCCCGATACCGTCTTTCTCCCCTCCTTTGTCTTTCTTTATGAGGAATAACCATACTCCCTATTATTAAATACTTTTAATTTTATCTCTTAAAATATATGCATGTATGTGCTACAAACATGCAGGGCTATATAATCCATAACTATGTCTGCAAGCTGTAGCTAAAATCACTTTTGTGTCTTTTCAAACCAGATAACAACACTAGTGCCATACAAAATTGGGACCAGAGACCAAGCTAGCTCCTGCTTTTAAAGGTTTAGGTGTATAGGGCCACATCATGCAGCAAAGAAAACCTTTAAAGTGGCACCTAGCTGTTGCATATGCAAAGACTACCAGTAACTTCAATAATGACGTGTTCAGCCATTCACCAGTAAAACAATTCCTCCTTCACGTACAGAAGATGCCCCAGCCTGAAGCAATTGCTGGAGACAGAGACGGCAAGTCATCCCAGCTGAAGTTCTCTGCAGAGGTTTCAGAACATTTTCCTCATATGAGCAGTGCATATCACAGGCCGGGAAATGTGGAAAAAACTCACTTATTTGGTTAACAAGTAAAGGGACAGATAACATCTCCATAACGATCCTTAACAGAGTCCAGGAAGCTCTAAAAGCCCTCCACATTCCATGGCCATTAAACAACCACGTCAACACTGACAGGAGAAGGCATGTCCAAACAGGAAAAGGTGCCACAAGGATCTGCACAAGCCTAATCATAATACACGGGTATTGAAAGTTGGACAAATTATGCTTTCACCCCAGGTAGCCTAAAACCTGCAAGTTAGACTCCTAACCTGCTATTCCTTCCAAATCAGTTTTAGACTCTTAATCTTCTAATTACAATAAAAATGCTAATGCAAGCAGAAAATGAAAGACCCATCAACCGACATCATCATGTCTGAATACATAAAAGGCAGGATCACAGCTTGTAGCATGTCAAGGATACTGCAAACAAGTCCCACAAGCAGGCACATTACCTGGTTAATCCCTTTAAGCAGAAAACAGCCTGAGAATCTCTGGAGTTTCTTAGTGTGAAACTCCTGGCTTCTTCTTCATTGCTTGTTTCTTGAAGCTGACATCTCAGTTACTAGTGAAAATAAAGATGTCTCATCAATCCCCTTCCCTACACAGAAATATCAACCTGGAGCATCAACCTGTCATCAACAACTAAAGCTACGTATTTTTTGCTAAGGTGAGGGAAGATGCAGAGATTGAGAGAGAGGAAATAAATGTCAAGAATATATGAGAGGAAATAAATTTCAGGAATACCTTCTTACAGGTAAAAAGAATTGGCTAAGTAAGCCTAACAAGCTACAAAGAACCAAAACAAGCTCAAGCTTTATTCAATGTCACTTGAAATACATAAAAAATGTGAAGACAATAAAATTGTGAGCACATAACAATGTAAAACTCTACTTAAAGTTCCTTTGACATTATACTTGTTTTAAGTAGCTCAGCTCCTCTTGCTAGAAGGTGCATGAGAGTACACTTGGAGACCTCAGCTTAGGTGAACTCAAATGATCTTAAATTTGCACATACTTGACAGCTGAAAACTAAGTCACAGTGAGGACAAAGATGAAAGAAAATACTGTCAGTTTTTCAGAAAGCCTGCAGAGACATAAAAGCAGCCACTCAACAGAACAGGCATCCATGAGAAACAGTCCATCCAAATACCCGTGAGTATCAAAACATACTGACCTGCTGGTCAACAACATGTGCCTTTCAATCTTAGGACACAGGTTACACAGTACACCTGAGCTGCAAAGAAACCCTGCCTAAGATAACTATTTATGGACACTGCAAGAAAAATAAGCACTTATTTTGAAATAAAAGATTTTCAAGATAGAATTTTGAAGCTCCAGCTGCAGAGCTGAATCAAGTTTGAGCTCTTTCGGAAGAGACAGAGTTGCCCCTGGGCAGCCTCAATCCCCGCGAAGCCCTGCTAAAGGGCCTGAAAAGCATTCTCCTCCTTGGCAGCTTTTCAACACGGGATTTAACTCCAAGATCTTATCACCGATACGTGGTATTTTTAAACAATTACCAAGAAATGTTTGGAGAGGGGAAACGGGAACCAAAACTACTGTTTCAGCCAATGCCACCACAATCTTTAGGCAAGGTCAAAGATCTCCACAGACTCCCCAGCAATCCTCGTGATGAAGGGGATCTCAAATCCCATTTTTCCCACGCTAAGAAAAGTCACTCAAGTCCTGCAAGTTTCAGCGGCGCCCCAGCCCAGCCACTGTCCTGACCCACACAGCGGCGGAGGAGGAGTGCGACACTACGCTGGAGACCCCTGCTCCAGGTACCTTCTCCTCCGGGACGTGATGTGTCTGCCTAAAGCAATGTCCCCATGCTGGACCACCGCCACCTTGACGCTTGGCCGGGCTCCGAGTAGTGGAGACTACAGTCGCACAAGGATGCTGGTGGTCTGCCTCCACCATCAATCGCCGGCGGGACCCACCACCTCCCGCCGGTGATGGGGGAGCACCATCCAGGACCCCGCGCCGCGGGCCCAGCACTGCCACCATCACCGGCAGCAGTGGTGGGAGCTGACAGACCACCGCCGCGGCCCCGCCGAACACCCGCTCCCCGCTACCTGTCTTCCGAGACGCTGATGACCCCGTCCTCCTTGGGCACTATCGCTGCCATGTTCACCACCTCCTGCGAGCCCTCCACTTTGTTGAGCAGGAGGGGCTTGCGAGTCAGCGCCTTGGGCTGGGGCTCCGCCGCCATGGGGCCGGCGGGCACCGCCGCTGCCGCCGGAGGAGTCTACGGCCGAGGGAGGGAGAGAGAGAGGCGGCCCGCACTGCCGAGGCGGAGGAGGGACTTGCTGGAGCCGGGCGCTCCCTGGGAAGCAGGGACAGCGCGGCGGCGGCGGCAGCACCGCCCCCGAGCGGGCAGGGCAGGGCCGGGCCGGGCGGGGCGGGACGCGGTGCGCGGAGGGGCGGGAAATGGCGGCCGCCCGCCGCCATCTCGCAGAGCGGGGCTGTGGAGCAGCGCCTTCGCGAAGGGAAACCTGCGGTCCGGCGGAGGTGTGAGCGCACCTCTCCTGCCAGGGCTGCCCTCCCAGCGCCGCGGGCTCGCCGCAGGGGCAGCCCGGGGAGCGTGTCCCTCTGTGCCCGGTTATGGACTATCGGCACCCTCGGGCTCCGTGCGGTCCGTCCCACACTGCTGTGGCCGCCGGGCGAAAAAAAAACCCCAACGCGAGTAAAGATTAAACAGAATGTTGCGCAAAAGTAGCTGCATCCCTCTGTTTACATTTTCCTATCTTAGTTTTTCCTGGGACTGAAGGTAAACATGGGATTTCTGCTGCTGCACTAGACAGGAACGCTGGCTGGCAGTGCTGCACCGCGGCGCCAGCAGAAATTCTCTTTCAGAAAGCTTATTCCTAAGGGAAAGGCAGCAGACTTCCAGCAGCTCGTTTTCATCAAGCGCCTTCTTTTCACTCGCTTTTCCTGACAGATTCATTGAGCTCCAGGAAAGTCAGATCACTTGCCCAAAGCTCTGTGCTGAAACGAGTGAAAAGGCAGCTTCCTCCCCAGGCATATGCCAAACTTCCATAATCTGTCTCGAAAGATTCCGGAAAATCATGCTCAATGTCTGAGCTGCTGTCCTACATTGCAGAAGTTGTCAGCAGATTGGAAAGCGCTATTTCAGCTGCAACTTTAAATTTACCCACACTAAGCCCAACGAGCAGCAGTTTTCCTGAAAAAAAAAAGAAAAAAAAAAAAAGAGAAAAAAGGAAAAAAATAAGGTCAGGTATGAAAAAAATCCAAGATCGGGAGATTAATTTTTTTTTTTTTCCAGGAGTGGAATACAGCAGCGTCTGCAATAGGACAAATCTTGACTTCCCACTCACACTTCTGTTGCCTATGTAGTAGACAGAGGCAACAGAGGAAAGATAAAGTCAATTCCTTATGACAGAAACGAAATTTCACCATGTTTAGTAATCTCTTCTCTGCTAAACAAACAAGCAGTGTCTGCAGGACCACAGCAAGACATTTAAGCTTTCTCAACTAAACATGACAGGTCCGCAAGAGTACTGTAGAGGGAAAGGTCTGGTCAGCAACAGCTGGATTACAGGAAATGAATCTGCAGTCTCAAACTATGTCCCTGAGGATGTGTGATTGGACTAGATAATATCTCTTCCTCATCATTCTTAGAAGGGAGCTAGTACTGAAGAGTCAAAGATCCACCTGCTTTCTGCTGTGGGTGATCCTGCAGTCCTAGGCTATACCTACAGATAAAAATGCTTGTCTCACTCCTTGGTGAGGTGTGAGGTACTTTTTGAAGATTGATTTACTTGTTAGTTTTCAGAATATATCTAAAAATGTCGTTTAAACTGGAGTCTGGTAAGGTCTACTGGCCTTGCAGTAGTTTGCTCTCAAGATTAGGCATTTTGGATCACTGACATATAAACGGGCTGAGCATATGCTGGAGACAGCAGGCTGCAGTCTCTTGGGAGACCCAGAATCCATTTTCCAAAAAGGCTTTTAAGGAAGAAAGTAGTTGAGAAAATGAGTGTCTTGATAGGCAAAGGTGTGGGCCACGGGACTGGAAAGAGTTGTTTCAGTTGCCTACGGAAACATAACTCTTCCCTATTATCTTGTCTCTCTTATATCCTTAAACAGTTCCAGGTCCACCTACTCCTTCAAGGTTTTTAAGACACTGTTTAGAGGAAAACACTGTAAGGCAGGCATGTATTTTGGACTGAAGTGAAATAGTAATATGATAAAATCAAAGATACGCTTTATGTAAATGGTTGGTCTTTGGAAATAAGTTACCCTTTGGGGAGAAAGGAAGGAGGAAAAAAAAAAAAAAGACAACACAATGGAAGAGAGATTCAAGAATTCCAGTGGCTATTCAAGATAAAATTCTTGAGGGCATTTTTTTAAAGCTTATCTGTAATGGTGATTTCCTCTGCAAGACCAGGAAAGTACTTGAATAATAGAAAGGTGTCCTGAGGTCCAGTACATCATTTTACCAGGTGTGCAAACTTGAGGTCAGTGCTCTACTCTCCCTGATAAGATAGGGAAATAGGGTTGAGAAATTATGGCACACAAAAGCAATTTTGCTATGACAGATGGAACAAAAAGTAATGTATGGAAACCTGGGGAAAGGAGTATGGGAGACAGAGAAGAAATAGAATGTTTTCAAAGTGAGAACCTGGAGCTTCCTCTTGCATTCTCTCTGATAGGCTTAAAGAGTATTGTGATGGTGGAAAAGGCATGGAAATCACCAAGAAGACCTGAGTGTTCTCCCAGGTCTACCGCTGTCACACAAAACAACAAAGAAGTTTTAAAAACCAATTTTCCTATTATGACAGAAAGTTGGTAACATGTCTTGTGTGACATTTCAGACAAAGTTAGAATTGCTGTAGACATCAAGTTTAATGAGAACTTACAGAAGCAAAACTAGGGTAGTTTAGAAAGTGTTTCCTCATATAACTGAAAAGAAAAATCAAGCAAATAAATCTCATAAGTACTTCCTAGAATATATTTTTTTCATTTTCTGTCATAGCTTTCAGGTCAGATTGCATGGATTAAAAATACTGCTAGGACTGAAAGCAGAACAACTTAGTATCTGAATCTGAAGCCAAGAAAAGCAGGCTTATTCAGTTATTTTTCTGCATTAAAAAATGTTGTAGGATTAAGAATTATAAGATGCTCCTCTGGTATTTGATTTTTGCAGGAAATTGCAAAAATTACCTGATGACATCATTTAAAGGTTCTTGCCTAGTAGGTATGCTTGGATTATGTGAACTTTCTTGGAAGAGTGTATCTACCAGTAAGACAGAATGAAAATCAAGCTGAAAAATGCAGCTTACTTTACATCGAATTAATACTACCTCATCTTTGGTTCTTAGCATCATTTCTCTTACTCTGTGTTCTGGCATGACAGTACAGTAAATGAAACATCCATGCCTCTGTTAGTTTTGGCCTTTCTATTCTTGAGGCAGGCTGACTTTCCCTCTTTTGATTGGGGTAGGGCAGAATTGGACTCCCTGCCTCTAAGCAGCAGGGTGAGGACAGAACACCCCGGGGAAGCAGCTGTGCTGGTTTGGACTGATGACTTCGCACACAGTGGAGCCTCTTTCCATGCACTCGAACTGCGCCAGAGTCTTGAAGGAGTTTCTCCAATTCCTTATCTGCAGTCTTGTTTGGAGTTCAGGAGTTGGAGCAAACCGAGTTCCCCATCTTCTCTGGCAATTTGCTTTAAAAGCTTCTCTCTGGCTCCATCTTCTGTTTGGTTGTTTGGGTTTGGGATTGTTTTTTTTATGTCTATTTTTTTTGACATAAAAGGGTGAGATTCTTCTAAGTTTTACATACTGAAGTTGTTTTAAAAAGTAAGTAATCACATCTTGGGTGACAGTTTAGACAAGCAGAGAGAACCCCGACCTGCAGATGGAAAGAGTAGCCCAGAGTGGAGGGAGCTGAAGGTTCCCGGCTCTGCTGTCAGCCCTGTATTTACAGATTCTCCTGTTCTGCAGAGTTGTTACTCTGGTCACAAGACAAGGTGAAATCCTTTGACCAAAAAGCACAGCAACATGTTCTGTTTCAGTGTAATTGTACTTTTCTGCATAATTATGATCATTACATGATCTGGCATTGTAAGTGACATCTCCCATACATTTCAGCTAAAACTGTCAAGCACCGGGGCCACTGAGTAGGCATAGGACGATTTAATAAACAGATCAGTCTTTTTGTGGGTAGTATGAAAAACAGACCTTTTACAAAGTGCTCAACAATAATAAGAGTAATAGTAAAAGTCATGAAAAGAGGCCTCTAATAAAGAAAAACTGGTTTATGGTGATTAATTTTTAGGCCCAAACTATTCATGCCCTTTTGAGCCATTAAGTAATCTGATTCCAGTTGCTCTCACCCTGCAAGAAGGGAACTAGTGTGGGAGCAAAACTGCACTTTGACTGATTCAGTGCTGAAGTTTAAAATTGCTCTGTTGATACTATGCCAGATTTTGGCTTCTGAGGCCTCTTACTTGGTCACCCATGCAAAATCAAAGAACTTACATACACAACAGATAACCACATAAAAAAGGTAAAAACCATTTGGCAACAAGTAGTGTTGTTTCTCAATAGTCATGGAATACAGTGTTTTACTCTCTCTCATGCTTTTCTTTGCTAGTTTGTAAATGAAATGTTTTTCAGCTTTACAATATATGGGATTTACAATTTCTTCTATACCTGCACTTCTGTGCAACTGCAAAAATGCATGCTTAGAATTCTCTCCTCCTATTTTGTCATCAGTGACAGCCTTCAAAAGATAGTTACTGAAAAGTATTTTTAATTTCAGATGCTACATCATTCTTGGAAGACTGTGGGAAACAAATATAGATGAGCTCTTTATATAGGAAGGCAAACTTCATGAAGTACCAAAATGCTCTGTGGAAAATTTGCTTGTCCATCTTGCTTAAAAATATGAAACTTGTTACAAAAATGCACCCTCAGATTTAATCACTGCTCCTTATTTTGCTCCAGGTATTTATCAGTCACACAATTAATACTGTACCACCTATCACATTGCTATTAATAAGTCCTACATTCTCATTGAGACAGTTTTCTTCTATATTTTATTAGTTTTGATTTATGTGGCCACTGAGAAAATGAGGACCTATGAGAAACAGAGCTTGAATCTGCTCTGGGTCAAAGTTATAGAGAGAAAATTAGCATTAAAAAATAAACACGGCAGTACCACTGTGTAGCACCTTCTCGAGAAAATATATACTCATTTTTAGCTGCTGTGCAAGTGCTGTTGGCTTTGTAACTGACTGTGAACATGTGAGAACAAAAAAAGTGATGCTGTGTCAGTGTGTGGGCTGCAAATGAGAACTCCTGGCTCATACATTTTGCCCCATAAGCAGTTCTGGCATTGTATGCAGTCTTATTGCTGTTTCCTTTGTCCTCACTGATCCTGCTATAGTGTTACTCACATTTTGGGCTCCCAACTTTCTGTAAAAAAAAACCTCTGTAATTTAATTCACTGTCTTTTTGGTAGAACATTCTGAGCACTAATTCTTCTAAGCTCATTATTCTCATATTTTTCTAGTCCTAAGGACTAAAAGACCTTTCTTTTTTTCTTCCCTAAATCTTCCCTCTGTGATATTGAAGAATGATAAAGTATCATCAGCAAACACAATTTTGTATCTGGAAAATGCATTAAAATCACCTATGTAACCTGCATGAAAGGTAAATAAATTTGTCTTACATAATGCATGAACTATATAAAAGCTTTGAAGTATTTCCTTTCTTTCGTCTAAAGTGTGCAATTAAGAACATATCCAGGGAATATCAAGGAACAACTTCTTACAATAACTTTTGTACATTTGGCTTTTTTTTTTAAATTTTTCTCACTTTTATTACACATGGGTCTACAGTAGATGTTGTTAGATTAACAAAATTCTTTCAGCCATCTGAAACCTCACGAAGTTCAACAAAGCCAAGTGCAAGGTCTTGCACCCAGATCAGTGTATTGCCGATACAAGCCAGGGGATGAACGGATGGAGAGCAGCCCTGCAGAGAATATCTTGGGAATACTGGTGAGTGAAAAATTGGATATGACCCAGCAATGTGCACTCACAGCCCAGAAAACCAGTCACACTCTGGGCTGCAACAAGAACAGTGTGGCCAGCAGGTCCAGGGAGGTGATTCTGCCCCTCTGCTCTGCCCTTGTGAGACCCCACCTGGAGTGCTGCATCCAGCTTTGCCATCCCCAGCACAGGAAGGACATGGACCTCTTAAAGCTGGTCCAGAGGAGAACCACAAAAATGGTCAGAGGGCTTGAACACCACTCCTATGAGGAAAGGCAGAGAGAGCTGGGAGCTGGTCAGCCTGGAGAAGAGAAGGTGCTAGGGAAACACTATTGCAGTCTTTCAATATATAAAGGGAGCCTGTAAGAAAGACAGAGAGACTTTTTTACCAAGGCTTGTAGTGGCAGGACAAGTGGCAAGGGTTTTAAAACGAAGGAAAGCAGGTTTAGATTAGGCATTAGAATAAACTTTTTGTAAGGAAGGTGGTGAGGCACTAACACGTTGTTCAGGCACTAACAGGTTGCTGCATCCCTGGAAGTGTTCAAGGTCAGGCTGGATGGGGCTCTGAGCAACCTGGTGTAGTGGAAGGTGTCCCTGCCCATGGCAGGGGGCTTGGAACTCAGTGATCTTTAAGGTCCCTTCAAACCCAAACCATTCTGTGATTCTATTATCTGAGCGTACAAAGAGAAAAACAAGAAAACTACTATTAAAATGTAAACTACTATTAAAATATAAAAATGTTTATTTTTTGTTAATATTGAAAGTATCTTTGAAGAAGGAATAATTTAAAAATACAAAAAATCTGATACGAGTTATGGCCAAAAGATCTTAGCAGTGCTACTGCTAACAAAGCTCTGTCATTTTAATACATACTTTTCAATAGAAAGTTTTTGGAGCTGGGCAGTTTTCTTACAGTCAAGCCATTTTTACCCCTTACTGCAATTACACAGAAAGCTTCATATTGTACAAATGAAGCATCTGAGTCCTTAAAAAATAGGTGGAACCCTTGCTAAGCTGCCAGTTTTGTAAACTCAAACCTGTGACAAAAGATTGCTTTAAAAGCTTGTGGCTTCTAAAGCAGGGCAGCTGAACTCATCCCTCCTGTAGAAAATGATTTCTGCAAAGAAGTCCCAAGAAGCAGCTTGAGAGCAAAACTGCAGAAATTTCAGTGTATACAGGGACTTATGACTCACTGCTGCAGGGCCATTTGGAGTTAAAAAAGAATCCCAGATTGTCTAATCAAACTTTTGCATGTCTTACTCTGTGCCAACATACTGTGCCACCTTCTCTTTAGCAGGCAAGTCACCATTTCTGGCCATCGCTGTGGTAAGAGGTTCCTCAGCCTGTGAGTACATATAGGCATCTCAGTAATGCCACATTTAGATGGGCATTATCACGGATGGTGTTGTAGAGCATTTGGTTCTGATTACTTCCTGGCCACTCCTGATAATTTTTACTCTAGATAGATTGCAGCCAGAATGTCTGATTGCTTTGAACATCTTGCACTGTAGTAGGCCCATATGTTTATCGTCACAATCTACAGAGTGCCCTTTGATTTTGAAGAGAGAACCATATCTGAGTCAAGTTTAGCTGCTTTAGGGAGACTTCCTCTGGGACAAGAGTGGGTGTAAAAGCACTGGCCCACCATAGGACATCCACCAAATGTTAAAATTCATGCAATTGGGAGAAATACTCTTTATTGTAAAATAGGAAATACTCTAGAGACAAGAGGCCACATGTGTTTGGATGGCAAAGCCAATTATTCACTCATGTCTTCATCTGTAACTCAGTGACCTCCTTGTATAAAAATATCATCTGACAAGATAGCAGAAATACTTCTGTGAAGACTGAGGAACTGATGAGTGTACAGCTTGTACCTCTGAAAGTGCACAAGGAAACTCCAAATGGGAAACTAAAGAAAACCTGTGAGTCAGTCCAGCTGGGAGAGAGGAGAAAAAAAAAAGTTACACTCTGAGTAGTTTTCATTAGCCCCCAAAATTCAGACTAACTAGCCCCAGAATAGCTTCTGTATTGTATGCTTAACATGAGCACTGGACAATTTTCACACAGAGGCTCTAAACCAGGTATCAGTATCAAAAGATAAAGGTGCTCCAAAGACTCTATAAGAGAGCAAGAAATGTTCTTAAAGTCAAAGTAACTTGTTTGGCATGTTAGAACAGTTCCCAGTAGCAGGAGGGAAGTAGGGCAATAGTTATTTGCCAGTGACCATGACAAGAAATAATAAGAATTGGCCATGTCTCCCAAAGTGTTCAAAATGAGAGGACACTGGAGAAGGGGACAGGTAGTAATTAAGAACATCATAAGGAAAGATCCTTTCAACTGTACTGAATGAGTGTTGGAAACAGGTTTCTCTGTCTGAAGAAAACCAAAAGTAGATATGCATGTAGGCACATATTTAAATTAAACAAACAAACAAACAAAAATCCTCAAACTCCCCCCACCAAAAAAACCAACCAACCCAAAAAAACCCAACAAAACAAGCAAACAAACAAAAAAATCAACCAAACAAAAAAAACCCTCACCAAACTGAAAGAGAAACATTTTACCAAAGCTAGAGAGACTAAGACCAAAACTGTAGCAAGAAATTCAGGTACCTGCTCCGGCTCTCTAGCTCATAAAACATCCCAGACATTGTTCTTTGTGTTCTGAGGCTAAACTGTGTGTCCCAGCTTGCACTGCAGAACTACATTTTCTTCTTCACCCAAAAGTGATGATGTAAAATTGCTTTTGAGGAAATGACTCCTGCTCCATGCTGTCCTCCAAGCCAGATCCATGTACCATCTGAGAGGTTGCCAGGAGCTTCATGCCAAAATTGCCAAGTAATCTGTCTACACATCAATTGCAAGAGCTCTGCATAGAATGCAAGAGCATTGGCTTCTGAACCTTACCAGTGTAGATCCAGCTGATAAACCTTTCTCCAGGGTTTTGGTACCTTCCAATCCAGCAGTTTGGACACATCAAATTTTCCACTGCAGAAGCAGGTACCAGTGAGACATCTAGCAAACTTCCTGGCACTTCAGGAGCTAGGTGGTGAGAGTCCCAGGCAGCTGCCAGGACTTTGACTGCTAGAGGAGCACTTGTATGCAGGCAGCCTAATTTCTCTCCCTCACAGTGGCACACATCGAAGTACAAGCCATCCTCTCGAGCACTTACTTCACTATGCAGATTTATGTTCTAGGAACTTCAGCACCTGCCTGGCAGAATATCTCCACAGGGATGTCTGACTGGACCTGTATCAATCAGCATTCAATTCCTTGACTCCCTCCTCTGGGAGATGAGTGTCAGATGTTACGGACTCTCTTACCTCCTCTTGGATACAATCCTGCCTGACAATTTTCCTCTCACAAGTGCCGATAACCAAACAGAAAAAAAAACAATCTGGAAGAGAAACTAGGACAACTTTCCTAGGCAGGGATGGGCAAGAACCTGATCTGAATGGGGAAGAGGAAAGAAGGAATGGTTGTGCAGCTGCAGCATGATTTCATACTGTGAACACATCACTCCAGTGCCTTCAAATCCTCTTGTAAGACTACATTTGCCATATGTGTAAAAGTGACAATCAAAAAGGCTTTGCTACCACAGATCCTCTTAGGTATCTGCCTTTTCCCCAACTTAAAGGTGTGCAGTATGAGTTATGACTTGTATTTATGAGAGTACTTTTTCTCCGAAATGATATTTCGATTAATTTCAGGGGTTTTCATTCATGTCCTTTGATTTTGGCCAAGGAAAAATATGGAGCTATGTGCATCTGTGCATTGCATATACACATACATGAATAGACTCAGAAGAAAATGAGGGGAAAATACCACTTCTGACTAGGCATAACAATTCTGAAGAGAAAATTTATACACACTTAATGCTTTTGTTTTATAATAAGAGGTGACATGCTGCTCAAGTGCTGACTTGTAGCAGAATAGATTAAAAATTCTTGGACCATCAGTAGCAAGAAATCACATGGCTCTACTTACAGAGGTCATTAACTGTCCAGACATCTGTTGGGTAACAAATTCTGCCAAACATAGATCATGAAGTGGTTCTTGAATTATGCAGAGGATAATTTCACAATCCAGAAAACAGAGATCTCAAGCAGAGAAAGAGCTGTGTAAGACTTTCTTATTGCCAGTTGGGAAGGAATTCACTACAGTGTCAGAATTACAGGAAAGTTTGATGTTAGTGACAGTGGTCTGCTGCATTGCTAGCAGTGCAATAAGGAACAGATTTAGATGATAGCCACAATTACAGTTTTATACTCCACAAAGTAATTGACATTATGGTAAAATTGGCTGTATTAATTAGAGGGATGCTGAGACAAAAGTAAAAACTCCAAATATCTCAGTGAAAACTACTGCAAAGCATATTAACACAGAAGTAATAGATTTCAGTATAATAAAAGGGGATTAGAAAACAATGAGCAGATGCAGAAAAAGAGAAATTGGTACTAAGGTAGAAACAGTCTGGAGCATTCTAAACAATGTATAAATTAAAGCATAATATACTCTAATTCCCCTTGAAAAAGGAATACTGTCCCATTTTTCATAAATTAACTGCAGTAGCCAGTTGGTAAAGGATCACTAATGAGTCCAATTATGCCACACTGGACTACAATTGGGTTACAGGGCTGTCATTTACCTCTGAAATGAGAGCTCAAATGATATCTGTCAACCTTTGGAATCAGGAGTTATTCTGGCATCAGGAGTTACTTATTAGCTGCTGCAGAAGTCCAGGACACAGCACAACCAATAATTGAAAAAACAAAGAGTGAAAACACTCATCAGGGCAAATTAGTAGATTTGGCTTTTTTTTCCCGTGGCCAGCTGAGGAGAGCTATAACTAAGCAGAAATGTCAAGAAGAACATATTGTAACTTTTTCTGAAAGATAAAAAGGACCTGAAATGGAAGACATAAAGAAAAATAAGAACTGATCAAGGAAAATCAAATTTTAAATAACCAACATGCAAACCCTGAAAGATAATGGAATAGACATAATAGTTAAAAGCCTGGTTTTTGTTGCCTTTGCATTGTTAAGTTTCATTCTTGGAGACCTCAGTTATATAAATCACTGCTAGCTTTATTCACAAGTCACACAAACCAGAAAAGAAAAATGCATATATCAATGTCAAGTTTCTAAGAAAACAGGCTAACAGAAAACAGAAATACCTTAAAAGAGGAAAAGACCAGCAGAAGCTCAGAGAAAATGTTGCACTTATCACACGACTGGTGTACACACACACACACACACACACATACACACATTCTGCCAAACCTGGAGCATACACTTACTGTCAATATGAATTATGGGATGGGCTTTCTTGGACTTTTTATTTTGGCCCCAAGTTTGGAAAATAACCATAAATGGTATGTTGCCTTAAAAATAGCTTACCAACAGGAAAATATTAGAACTGATCCTGAAACATTCAAGGCTTTCCGATTGCAACATCATGAAATTGAAAGCCATCTCCAACAACAAAAAACTCATCACTGACAAAAATAGCACTGCTTGGTGAAGACTGTTGTTATGAAAAAAGGTTATACTTGTAGTTCAGGCTTTACTGTCAGCTGGTCTCAAGTCAATTCTAAAATTTTCCTAATAAGAAATGGTTTTGTAGTCTCTAACTCAGTGAGAATTATCATTTTGCAATTTTCAAAGCTGTGTTTTAAGTGTCCTTCCTTCTCATTTGAAATATTTATAAAACAAGACACTATTTTTCTGCAAACTGGTGCAGGACAGACTTGCCCACTGTGGTACCCACTAAAGTTTTCTGTGACAAATAGGCTTTATATGAGGGCTTCAATGGGCATGTAAAAGTAAAAATGGAAAAAAATCCCCTCACTTCATTTTAATTGCATCTTTTGAATTACATGCTCAGCAACAGTCCCAAACACTTTGACATAGGTCCTTGAAGGCATGAAATACTGATGACAGATTTCCTCTCTGGATGAGAGGCTTTATCTGGTTAATTGTATTCCGGGAGTCCTATGTCTGTGCTTTATAGATGGCTTTTGTAGAGATTTCCGATTAGCTACTAGTTGAGATTTGATTAAGTTTTCATTAACTGCTAAGTGGAAAAAGATCAACTGGTCCATATTCTATTCAACATCAGTCATCAGCCAGCTGCTTTGCAGGGAGCAACTGAGTACATCTTTATTTTAGAGTGTATTTTGATTTTGGGCAAAAGATGGCAATGCATAATAGTCACATTCAGAGTAAAATTTGGATAAAAAACCTCTACAGTGAGGTAATATTGTAAAGAAAGAGCTCCCAGCTCTCAAATACCACATGCAGGTGTGATACCTCAGTGGGAAACAGCTTATGGACAAATTAATATTTCTGTCTGTTTACCAAGACTATATACATTACATTTGCCATTAAAAAACCCCAAACCAAACAAACCACAAAAAACAAAAACCCCAGCTCATTGCTTTGCCTCCCTGGGAAGTGCTTGTAGGCTATGTTTTAGCTGTAAGTGCTTTATAATCCAAGCTGACTGTAGCTGAAATTGGTGTTCCTTAGCTGCGTGATTAGTTAGATAATTTCTGCACGCTTGTGTCTGGGATCCATGGTAATGGAGTTACGTTGCTATGCTATGAAATGTGCAGGAAGGTCCAGCACTTCAGGAAGGATATGATTTTCAGGGCTAATGAAACTTGGTAGTGAAGGCAAGGAGGAATGCTTGGAGGGATGCACAAAAGCAATCACTGGAACGGTGACAGGGGATTGCTCAGGTCAGTGGGTACAGGCAAGGCATCCATGCCCCAGGAAGGTTTTCCTGAAAGGGCTGTAACAACCACCCCAAAGGTCATTTAAAAGTGGTGCTGTGGAGGAAAACTATCATAGTCCTGTTCCTGTCATCCTGAGGAAAGCCTGCATGGCAACATTTTTTCAGGTATTTGTGTGGAGGATTCATTAACCCCCAAAACCAGAGCAGATTGCTGCAAATGGTCTTTCTTGAACTTTCAATAGATCTAACTATTATCTCTGGCCATTCTGGGAAGACATTTTCTTTTTTGCCCTGGCATAACAAGCAAAAGTCTCCTCAAATGTGTTGGTTAGTGCAGAAGACTCCTCCTGTATTCATAACCTGAGGGACTGGTGGGAAGCTGAGAAGTCTGTACTGATATTTTCCTGGGCATTCTGGTGGTATCAGTAATCAAATGGGCTGCTGCCACCAGCATCTNTTATTGTATGCTAGAGGGTATTTATGCTAGAGGGTGTTTTCTGTTCCCTTTGGATCTTGATGTACAACCTTAGATACTCAGGACACAGAATAAATTTAAAGGCCCAGAGCTGAGACGGGGTTTTGTTCTTGACCAGAACTCTAACTTAAGTGAAAGGAGCAATGTAACACATCAGGAAGGATAGATAAGAACTGTAAATCTATTTGAATTCTCATGTGTGCTACCTTATTGCAACTGCAATTTTGAAAAGTTTAAGTAGCTTTTTCCATATTATATTTAATATTCCTCCATGGAACCAAAGAGAAGACTTTCTCTGTTAAACACTGTTAAATACATATGAAGACAGTGCATAGTTGAGAAGACCTTTCAATCTATGACCAGTAATAGTAAAGAAAAAGCATGTATCAAACACAGTTTATTTAATGACAAAAGTCTCCTTATCTTCTATTCAGGTGCCCTGCAACCTCTCCATCATTAACTGACTGAATTCTGCTGTCACAGCCAGATGACCTCAAAGAGATCAGATTTTTTCTCTGAAAAGAATCATACTGTGCACTTCCATCATAACTTTATTTGGAAGTACCCAAGTACTTCACAAATACTCATGAAGTTAAGTCTCCCAGTACCTACATTCAGTCTGCACAGTTAGAAAACAAGCTCTATCAAACTCCTGTTGTACCCATTTCCTTGCACTTCCACATTAACTGTTCTTCCCCTGGATGGTACACTGTTCTTCACTGTGCTTCCAACTCCCAAGCCAGGAAACGGCAAGGGATTTGGATGACTGGAGGGGTGGTGGGGAATACAAAAATCCCTAGGAAGCTTCAAAGGCTATCCTCTGGGTTTCCCAATGGATGGACAATGAAAAAGAGGCTGTCTTTGAAGATGGGCCAAGAGAAGCCAGAATGCCACTTCTTTTAGAGGTCATTGTTCTGCAGAGATGTACTTTCACTGTATTCTGGTGCTAAGGAACCCAAAGTACAGGCTTCTAAAAGGTCCTAGTTTCAAAGGAAGGCAGCTGTCTCTGCAAATCTTGGAAAAATAGGCATCCTCATTCAAGTCCTTAGAATATACATTAAAAATTTTTTCTGTTTACCTAGGCTACCTGAATGATAAGATTAAATCAGTTTATCTTTGGTAAGGATTTCAGGAAGAGGAAAAAAAAATTAGGATCAAACCCTGCTGCCTTGAAATCAGTAAAAAAACCCAACAGGACAAAACAAAACCCCCCAACAATATATGTTGCTATGTATGTGAGACAAGTAAGCAATAAAATTTTATTTGCAGCAAAAAGCGAGTGAGTTGAATACACAGAACACGGCCAAAAGAAGACTAAAAAAAAAAAAGGACACAAGTATTAAAAAATAAATTGAAACTCAGAATGATGTATGAAGTGATATGTTTTAATGATATGCAGTAGAATTAAATTAGGAAATGGAAAACGTAACTGTTAAATATGGGGGGAAGCATTTAATAATGACAATCTAAAAAGCTACAGAACTGTATTCTAAAGGAAGCTCGGAAAAATTTCCCTGTATCATTAGGACCTGGACTGACTAAAATCTGGACATTTTCTTTGTGAGTATAATTCCATATTGAGGAGAAAGACAATTAAAAAAAAGGTTATCAGTTTTAGTTCTCAGAACTGCTTGAAGGTAATTAACACAGCATCTTCCATTCGACCCTGAAGTTTAGGACAAAATAAGGCCAACGCTATGTGATAATACAACAAAAATCTTAAAACATCAACTTGGAGAAGAAGCTATTTAAGGAAAGACACAGTAACAGCAAATGACAGAAAAATGCTCTTCAGCTTTTTTCATATGATGGGGGTTTTTAGGTATATTTTTACACTTATATTTGATTTTCGGTTTATTGACTTAGCACTCAAATGTAAAGTAAATGTGTACCTTCAGTACTACCTTATTTGTCCCCAAATGGACAACACCTATTCTCTGAAGATGAGAAAACAAATATTCTTAGACATACATATACATTCATGCCTCCTCATGAATGTACAAGAAATACAAACCTGTATGGAAGCAGGTGGAATCTTTTGCATCACAAGGACAGCAAGAGTATTCTTCCAGCCAGAAGCTTGCTGAAATCATTCATCTTCACTCAGAAGAAAAGGTGTAACTGGCTCATTTGGACTGTGCATGGGGTGTCACTTTGCCCAACACATTAAAAAAAAGGTATAAAGAAAGATGCATCTCTTTTCAGTGGCAGCCTCACTCTCTCTCTCTGCTCAGCTGTGTCAGCTCTGGCAGTAATGAGCATAAGCACTAATATCACTGGGGTTTGTTCCTTTGCAGCCATTCTCCCACACAGATTTATAAATGCGACTCTGATGGCAGTACCAGCCATTATGACTCTCACATCAAGAGACTGATGCACACTTAAGGCTTGGGTTGATTACCTGTCTTTGAAAGAATCTTTCTCAGTATTAATCAAACTGGCCTGCTCCCAGCAGCAAAGTACCAATGCCTGCCACAGACAACACACAGCCAGCCGTGATTCTGCCCTACAGCAGATCTAAAACGGGTCTAATGTAAGATGCACAGGAGTGGGAAGGACTGAATGCTCCAAATGGCCTCAAAGGTAACAGCAAAAAGCATACAGAAAAGTATAGTAAATTAGTTCCTTGTATAAATCCCATTGGAACTGTGTGTAAGTTTTTTTCTGTGGGACTCTTCCATCAGTGATAATTACCAGGGCTGAGGGAACAAGAGGTAGAGTGGGGCCAGCTGCTTCGGTCTCACCTTCCTCTTGCATTGGCATGACAGTTACAGCATGCCTACAGCTTGCAATTTCCAAAGTTGATTCAGAATCCATGCTGGTTTATAACTGATTCTACCACCACGAATGAACATGGCTTTTTAGCTGATCTCTCTTCATTTACTGGCAACAAAACATAAAAATTCCAAATAGCCTTCCAGGATTTATGCAATGTCTTCATGGTTCAGGCTGCCTTTCACCATGGCATTTTCTTGGTATGACAAGGACTCTAAAATGCCTCTTTTCCAGCACTTTGGAGAAGGAACCACTCCAGAAGTTTCCCATTTTTCAGATGTTACCCAAGAAGATGCATGATGTTTTACACATAAAAGTGATGATGATTTTATTAGGATGGTCAATGAAATATCAGCAACATACAAAAAGAGAGAATATTGCATGTTTGAACAATGTGCCTATCTCAGAAATTTAGCCAATTAAAGGCCATCATGATACACTCAGCCAACATTACTCCCAAATGAAATTACTAATTATAAGGTGTGATTTGCTTAAGCAGCACTGCAGCCTACAACTTGAATCCCACCACCTTAGGGAGACAATTACTACTCTTCCAGCAGCCAGTCTTGCTTATCTTAGGAGCTGCAGAAGATACCTTTAGCTTTCTTTGGGGATCTGAGGGGATAAAAGGTGTCCCAAAATACCTCTGTGGAGAGAAAATGACTGTAAATCAAGCCTGTCTGATAGTCCAAATGTTTTACTGTGTAACAGGGATGGGCATGCAGCTGGATTCCAGGGTAACCCAGCAATGTGGGACCTGCTGGTTATCTCCCTCGGACAGGAGGGATTCAGATTAAACAGTAGAACCTGTACCAGAACAGCCTTGATGCAGGTCATGAGACCCAGCACCACTGCTAGAGCTCTAATACTGAACTGCTGGAGAGATACAAGCAGCTCAAGAGCCACTGCGTACACATGAGCATGGCCACTCTCACCAACAGCAGCACGATCACAGTGAGAAATAATCATAGTAAAAGAAGTTACTGCCAAAGTTGCTGTGTTTTGGTCTGCACCACCTCCAAAGATTCCTTCCCAGCTCTCCCAGAGTCCTTAAGATTGAACATATTTTAATGGCCTTAAATGGTAAACTGGACTGAAAGGAATTGTCCTTGATTTCACCCCAAAGCCTAAGAAAGGACAGCACAGGTCACAGGTGCAGCACCAACAGGAAAGCCAAAATAAGCTGCTTGAAGGCATAAGAATGCATACCAATTTGCCCTGGAAATGTGATTCTATCCCTCTCTCTTCCTAGAAATGCTAATCGTCCATTAGTCTTTAAAAAAAAAAAAAAAAAAAAAAAAAAAAAAAAAAAAAAAACAAAAAAAAAAAAAAAAAAAAAAAAAAAAAAAAGCCAAATCAAGCTCTTGCCTAACAAGACACAAATCTTGCCTCGAAGACCAAGACGAATCAAGCCAAAACACTGTCAGTTTTATCTTGGGAGAAGGAAGGAGCACAGTGGCTTTAAACCTAGATCAGTAGCTGTGGAAGCACATCAGCTGGATCAGGGAGAAAAAAAAAAAATCAGTCAGATAGGAAACAGAGCATTTTCCTGAACAGATTATGCTAAGAAATGGCTCTGGAGTTACTGCTCCATCCAAGGCTGTGAGCAGAAACAGCAGACTCAATTGCTGGGAAAAAAAAACCACAAAAACAAACCAAACCCTAACAAATTGCCAAAAAATGGAGAACATAGATCTTCGTCATTAATTAGTTAGGAACAGTCCATAATTATAAGATTTATAAGAAGTAAATTTGGAGTGCCTTAGCATGGATGAGAGAAACCTTAGTATTAATTACTGCTCGTATGGAAGGAAAAAGGTCACAGCTAAGGCTAGCCAATTTTTTCCCCTAAGGATCGAGTGAAAGGGCAGACCATGTCTCTGGGAATTCATCATCAAAACGGTACCGGACCGTCATCTCCATCCTAAACCCAGTGGGCAAGACAGGCGAGCCCTGAGCTGCCTGCCAGGAGCGAAGCTCCCTTGAGGAGCGATCCCCCCGCTCCCACGGCACCGGGGCCGCCGGGGCTCCCCGGACCGGAGGGGCTCCGCGGGCATCTGACCGCTGCACAGGTCACCCGGAGCCCCTAAAGCACTCCCCTCGTCCCGGCCAGGATGGGCACCCGCTGCGGGGGCAGGTGGGGATCTGCCCGCAGCCTCAAGGAGAGCGGCGGCGCCCGCAGACGGGGGGGG
>VYZP01055909.1:31292-42121 GCA_013400635.1 Hypocryptadius cinnamomeus
AGTGCGTGTGTGTGCGGGGAGGGAGGGGAGGGCCGGGCCGAGACGGGGGGCTCCGGCGGCGGCGCCGCCTCTCGGCTCACCCTCTGCTTTGTCCCCCGCGCCGCAGCTCCGAGCCCGGGACCCGGCCAGCAGGGGAGACAGGTACATGCTGGTCACTTTCGAGGAGCCTCCCTACGCTATCAAGGTAACCCCCGCTCACCCCCTACTCCTCCCCGGCCTCCTTCCGGCCCGTCCGCCCCCCGCCCGCCTCGCCCCGGCTGCCGGCGGTCCGGGGGAGCGCGGCACACACGGGCTCCGCGGCGCTGACATCAACATGGCCGACGCTTTTCCCCTGTGCGGTGTGTGCGAGCAGCAATGAACTGTGGGGGATATTTATTCAAGTTGGGAGAAGTGACAGCAACTCCAAGGAGAGTTCGGCTGGGAAGGGGCGAGCCGGGGGAAGGACCGACTTCAGCCCGGAGTGCCCCGGACTCGGAAGGGGACGGCACTTCCCTGGCTCCGCCGCGGCGCGGGGGGGGGACGCACCGCGCGGGGGAAGGGGCGGTGGGTCCACATGACACAGGACAGTGAACCTGTTGGAGGTCGCTTCACAGCGCAGTTGGCTTCCATCTGGGCAGGGCTCTGGGAGGGTGATGTAAATAGCTCTAAGGTGTGGGCACCGGTGTCCTTAAAGAAATTTGTCCCGTGGAACAAAGCAAAAATGCTCGTTTGGTATATGGGGAGTTCTAAGGATTAAGAGAAGTGTATCATTTCAGGCTTTTTGGAGCAACATCAAATATTAACTTCTGAGGTGTTTTATTACCATTTGTAGTGAGCTGCATGCAGCAGGGGAGGCTCTTTGTAGCCTAACAGGAAAGCAAAACTCATATCTGCAGAATAAATCTTTTCACGTTTCCCTTTGCAGGCTGGCTGGAAGGAAAACCATGCAACGTTCATGAATGAACTGAAAAACCTTCAAGCTGAAGGACTTACGACTCTTGGCCAGTCCCTAAGGACAGCTTTTGATTTATTAAACTTAAATAGATTAGTAACTGGCATAGACAACTATGGGCAGGTAGGTTGACTGTTACTAGGTGGAAAAATCTTAAAACACAAACTTCCCAGAGACAGCAATTAGCTAGTTGTCCAAAGTGACATCTTCATGGAATATTAAATATGGGGGCTTCTTCAAAAAGTAAGCAGAGCCTGACTAGCTTGAAGAAATACAACCAGTGAATTTGGTACCCAACTTACTTTTATTCTTTAATTTCAGTAATTTTTAATTAAGCTGTGATACAGCCTCCAAGTTGA
Source organism: Hypocryptadius cinnamomeus (assembly GCA_013400635.1). Classification (NCBI taxonomy): domain Eukaryota; kingdom Metazoa; phylum Chordata; class Aves; order Passeriformes; family Zosteropidae; genus Hypocryptadius; species Hypocryptadius cinnamomeus. The sequence goes on from VYZP01055909.1 coordinate 32,583, forward strand.
CCTTTTCAGTTCAATTTTTTTCTTTTTTTGTTGAGTCTGTGTTCAGTACCTCAGTTGGTGAGCCTCATAGGGTTATGAAAACTTTGCTTTCTCTATACAGTGCTGAACAGTTTGGGAGATGAGCCATTTTTCTAACAACACTGCATGTCCAAAAGTGCTGGAAGGAGCACTTTTTCAAAACACTTTCTTTCCAGTGAGTTTACCACAACATTTCTCTGCTTACATGTATTTTTATGAACCTGCCTGTTGTATCAGAGCCTTGAGAAGCTGTGCTTTTAAAATCTATTTCAACTATCCCTTTAAAACAGGAGTTTTTCAGTGTGGGCCAGCATTCTCATGCTCATTAGTATGAGCTGCTAAAATACAGACATTGTAGGTTAAACGCATGCCTTAGGACTCAGTTCTTTTCTGCTGCTGGATCAAAGCCTGGATTTGTTTCACATGAAGGATGCTATTAGTACTTTTCATGTGGGGCATACCAACTTGAATCTCCCCTTTTTGTTTGTTATTCTCATGTAATTGTGTCCACTATCTCAGGATTAGTACTTAGTACTGCTCTTGGTATTTAACATGGGAATGTGGTTGTGAACATAAGTCCCTCTTCTTCCCCCACTATTTCCCAGTCTAAGCAGAGTTTGTGATAACATGCCACGTGTGTTTATGAAGGAAATTTGTCATGGTGCATTGTATGGCTTTGCCATGAGATGATCAAGTGAGCCTAAACATTTTTAGAATGCCTGTTCAGTGATGAAACTTTAAAAAAAGGGCTAGTTCCACACATGGGGTTTTTCCTATGGCCATCTGATGTCCTCATACATCTGTGTGTAATTTTCCCATTTTTCTGGTGGTTTTGTTTAGTTACAGGAGCTATATGCTTGAACACTTAATCCCTGTAGGCCCATACACAAAATATTGCTCTTTCCCATTGCTACTGATAATTATTCTAATTAAACCCATGTCAAATAATTTGTGTGCCAGCTGTGCTCAACTACTCAAGTGGGCAGTTGAGTTGTCATGATTGTTTTGACTCACTAGTAGTGTTCATTGCTGCAACAGCTGCTCTTTTGCCTGTGAAGCAATGACTTTGTCTGATCTGTTGTGGTTGTAAACCTCTCTGGGCTTGAACCCACTGTCACTTAAGCACGTTTTTGCTCCATTCCACATGTGGAGCTGGCTGTTGAAGAGGTATTCACAGTGTGCAGTCAGGTGACTAAATGGAAATTCTAACTCTTTTTAGCGTCTGCAAAAATAGATGACTCTATTGCGAGTGGCAGGTCATCTGCTGCTGAAGTCAAAGGTTCCCATTTTGGCTATTCTAACCAAAATAGCAATTTTTAAAAAATAAATTCCAAAACATTTAACGGATCCTTCAGCCCTTGCAGGATGAGCTCTAGGGCAGCTAATTGTCTTCACATTGGTCTTTAAAACTATGGCTTGATAGCCTGTCATTGTCCTGTTACTCTTGTCTACCACCTAAAATTTAGTCCAGACAGATCAGTGTTTAACCATACATAGTATGAGAAACTTAAAAATCCAGGAAAATAAGTGGTCAGAATGCTCAGTTGCGTTTTAAATAGTTTTCACTCAGAACAGAAATTGCTGATAACTTTTTTCTCAAGCAGCTACATATATTAACGCTATAAAACAGTAGTTAACTGAAATTTAGCAGGCAGATATTTGAAGACTGAGCATGTCAGAATAAGAGAAGATAATTTTACAAAAAATAACATACAGAGCATCTTAGGTGTGGTACTGTGTGACGTAATAAAATCCAAACTTATTAATCTTCTGTGGGAAATTTCTCTGGCTAAAAATCTTTCGACTGTCAGGCTTGTGTTTTGGTGTATTGACAAACTTCTAAGATATTTGCCAAGATCCACTTGTTACACAAAAACAAATTGTAAACCAGACTTTTCTTACACATGCTAATGACAAGACATGATACAAGCCTGATGGGATTGTCTGGTTGTGTCTCCACCAGTGACATCTTGTACCCCCTGCTGAGTGTGAACTGTTGGTTTAAATGGCAGAGTGACTCAGTATACTCGATTTCTTTCAGAGTTGACCAGAGTTCTCCGTCAGCTGACCTTCAGAACAAGAATGATGGCTGAACGGTCATTCTGGAGTTGGGGAAAATCTGCTTCATATTTTCTTGCTACTTTAATGTTTGGATTTTTATTATGAGTATTTATCATACAGCATATGCAATGATTGAGTTACCATGTGATCAGCTGATTACAAGATCTCACATTTAGATCTTAAAGAACACTGGCAACACACTTAGATTGTCAAGAGCCTGGAAGATTTTTTCATAAGCTATTTCTGCTATAAATGCTATGGTAGGGCTTTAGGAATGTTTTTTTCTTACTGAGGGGTTGCTAGATCCAATTGTTTTGGAGGCTTTTGTCGAGAAAAAAAATGGTTTTGAAAAGTACACATTTTAAGGTGGCTGTTCCTTAAACTTTTGCAGCACATTCAGATTGATAATTGCAGTATTATACTGCTTGGATCCAATAGGGTTTTTTCCCTTTTAGTATGCTTTGTGATGATTATGATAGCAGAATAATAAACCTTCAAATAGGGTGTCAGCTTTTAGCATTCACTAAAAATAGTGATCCTTTTCACCTTCTGCATTTTTATGGCGAGCTTAGGAAAAAACATGGCATTTGGATGTCCCCAGGAAGAAATCAGTTTAAACACACCAAATTCAGTAAGGGTTTACTGTCACATCACACAAAATATTGTACTTCATTAGCCCAGTTTACACTTAGATAATTGGCTTATTTTCTCCAGTTCAGCTTTTCCATTATTTCAGGTAGTCTGAAATACCAAGCCTTTTATTGGCAGGTTTTTTACTGGCTGTTAGGTCTTGTAACTATGGCTTGTTCAGCAGGATACGAGGAGTCACAATTTAACCAAATAGTTTTGAGTATAACAAATGTGCAGCTTGTTTTAGTTGATAGAAAGGTTAAATACTGATAGATGTTTCTGTGGAAACAGAAAGCATTCAAAATGTAGCTGCTGTTACAGTAGAGTGACAATGTAAACAAATGGTTGAAATGAACCATCAACTTCAGTTACTTGCAGTTTGTAGTGAGGTTTCTGAGACTAAGCACTGAATCTGAGGTAGGTAAAATATGTATCAATGGTGTTTTGATACTCACGTGCCACGGACCAACATAGCTCTACCAAAGCTGGAATCTGATGGATGTTTGAAACCGTTGAAACTCTGATTTACTGATACCCTGTCTGTTTCACATTGCCTGTTATTTGTGAAATGCTGAAAGTCTCTTACTGTTTTTTCAGCAGTATTGCATAGAATAAGGTTTGAGAGGATAAAATACACTTAACTGAATGGATGGGTGAAATTGCTTTAATACTGCATATAGAAAGTGCTTTTCAATAATATAAGCTTTTTGTGTTTTTAAGATTTCACTAGAGTATATTGCACATTTTTCAGCAGCATTACTACTGCTATGAGATGAGTTTAACTTTTAAACAAATCTAATGTAATAAAAGCACATGCTAACTTTGTTGCTCTGAAACAGAAAAGTGAACTAATGTGTCTAATAGAAGTGGATTTAGACTAGGTATTTTTCATTCACAGTGATGAGTAAGATCCTGCCTGGATTCAGATTAGCACAAGAAACAGTGTTTGGGTGACTTACCAGACTGTGTACAGTCTTGGTGAAAGCCTTTTATTCTGTAGTGTATATCACATATGAACAGAAGCCTAACTAAAATCTTGTGAGGAAAAAACTAAAATCCAAATGGACTTCAACTAATAAAGAATATTTTTTAAGAATACACTCAGAGCTGGAAGTTGGAAGGTATCCTGCATATGATGGCATTGTTTTTAAATAACTTTTTTCCAAGTGTTTTGGTCGTGCCATGTATGACCATCAACAACACAATCTGAGGTTAACTGCTACTTTATAGTTCTTTCTGAGTATAGGTTTAGACCCATTTATAGCTACAGTAGCAGCATTGCTGATGTGTTCCCATAGTAAAACTTGGCATGGCATTGGTCTGTAGAGTTCAGGGTGCTTTGCCACAATGGCTTAAATACGGTAGTATTCCAAATACAGGTACACAGTGTCCCTAGGGGATAATGTCTAATCGTACTTGTAGACACAAGACAGCTTTAAGTCACACATTCCAGGCTGACTGCTTGTCTGTATGCTTGTCTAGGTTCTCCTGAACTTAGAAAACTACAAAAATCACACGTGAAAGAAATACTGTTCCCTAACATGGACTACATTATGCTTCTGCAGTGATATGTTCTGTAATCTTTAAATTGTTGAGCAGTTTTATTTTCCCAAGAGACTTTTGAGGATTGTTACTGGATTTTGTTACTCTCAAAAGTCAAAATCCTTTGGAGTATGGCTTCTGTCTTGGTATTTTGGGATCATAATGCACTGCACTGAAATGGCCTGTGCTGCATGTGCCTCCAAATTTGGAGCCAAAGTTTAGGTTAGCATTTCCTGCTTTGTCATGCTGGCACGGTTGTGCGTGCGCTTTGCTTCTCATGTTGGTAGAGGCAGAGATTTACACTTCCAGAGTAGCTCTCCTGGTCTTTTTTTTTTTGCCCCCCTCCCCCAGGAAAACCAAATAGGAGAATTTCAGGCAGTAATAAACAACATCACAAGTGTAAGTGTAATAATGGCAGAAATATGAGAATCTTTGTCACAGTCTCTTATTTTCTGTGGAATGGCAATGGATTTAACATGAACCTGTATGACTGCTGATGTCAAAGATCTGTATGTGAAGTGCTGGTAAAAATCAATCACTCTCATCTGCTGTGTGATGAAATTAAGCATATTGGTTTGAACTTACACCTTTTAGACCATAACCTTTAAACATGCCGTCCTTGTTTTAGGGTACCCTTTAGTGAGAGCTACAGCAGGCACTATTAAGGTGTTTTTTTTCCACATTGTGATGTGGAACTGCTTGCTATTTAACCCTTCCAGCACAACAAAGTTCAGCAAAAGTCTTAAATGTTTTTAAAATTACTTGTCTAGTTCCAATCCAGTATGTTTTTAAAGAATTTGAACCTTTCATGAAGTGCTTCCTTTTTTCCAGTGAAAACAATTGCATCAATCTGTTCCAGCAGCAGAAAGAGGATACTTCAAACAAAGGCAGTGCCATAACATGATCATTCATAATTTATTTGCGTACACTGTGCATTTTGTCCAGCTACATTGAACAAATACAGAATATGTCATTGGACTCATACAGGGCACTGATAGTGTTTTCTGATGCTCAGTATACAGAATGAGTGAAAAGTGGGCATCTCTATTGCAACAGTTCTGCCCTCCCAGCTTTGAATCCCAGAGTGCCAGCTTGATTGTATGCATCTGTCTGTAAGGCAAACTCAGCCTAGATCTCTGCTCTGGAGCTTGTGGCCTCTCATTGGTTCATAGTTGCACTAACCTTGCTTCAAGCTGTGTGACTTCACGTAGTAAAATAAATCAGTGGTTGATCAGTGAGATTAATAAACTGGACTGAACTGTAGTGGTTCAAAGTTGGTTTAGAACACCTAAGTTGCTCCTGCTGTTGTGGTGATAAACTCCAGGAAGGAATTGTGGGGGAGTCTTCAGGAAGTTATTCTGAAGAATTGCTGTGTGTTCATAGGTCAATAAGCTACTTTTAGTCAGCTTATCAGTACTCTAGATTATTAACCCTCTAAATTGTGGGGAGATTTTTGTAAACAAGTCTGTCTTTTCTCCTTGGTGGTGTGTATTTTGGTTAGGTTTTCTTCCCTTTAATTGGTGTGCGGGCAACTGTAGGACTCGTTGCCCTTCTCCAGCATATGGAGAGCAGAGGCCTGCCTTAGTCTCTGAATTGCACTGACTGAGCCAGAACCAGCTGTGTAAAGTCATTGCTGTGAAGCAGAAAGGCTTCTGTAATTAGGGACTCGATCCAGGGCTTGGCAAGGTCAGTTATTTTTGGAATAAAACATTCAGAAATATTTTTAGGAAATAAAACCAAAATCATCTTAAACTCAGAGTCGTTGGAGCTGACATTAAAGTTACGTCTGGTATGGATTGTGTTATTTTATTTTTCTTAGAAAATGTTTATAAAGGCTCAGATAGAGCCTATTTTTAGCAGCTCGCATTTACTATGCTCACTCAAATAACTTCAAAAACTCCTGGAACTTATTGGCTGATTGTCCAATTTCCGGTGACTCCAGTAGTGATGCATTTATTAATCTGTAACTAACTGATAAGATGCATCTTTTTCTGTGAGTTACCTTAAAAATAAGATACAAGTTGTGATCACAGTTGATTTTGCTGCTTTGGTAAATAATTTAATTTAAGAAAAAGTTTAAGTTCTTCCCCTTCTGGCATTATATGTTTATCACATCAATACTTAAATGTTTCAAATGTTAGTGGCGTTTTGTTCTTCATTTCAGTGTGGTTTGTCACTGTTTAGTTACTTGCTGGAGTTCATTGTGTATAAAATCCCTGTTCTATGCATGTTTTATTTTTTTTTAACTGTGGCGTAATTGTGAAAGATTGAAGGACTGAATTGTTTTTGAAACTTACCAAGGACTTAATCTAAATTGGAGCACTTACTAGTTAATCAAGAAATTATCACTCATATAATGTGATATTTAAAACTCAATTAGATCTGTTCTTAAATGAAAGAAAGAGGACAAACCTATATATTAACCTGTGATTTTTGAAACTCTGTGACTTACTAATGTTGGGACCTCTCTCATTTAGGCACATGAAAGTATCTTGAGGTTTTAAGTTTGAGGTCTTAATAAATCTACTATGTATTCATCATTCCTTTATTGTTCAACATGAACAGTCTTAAACTGCTTCCTTAACACATGCCTTCTGATCTCACGGGTATTATTCAATATGGAGATTGTGTATTCCAAAATTATCTGTTCTTGCATTGAAACTCATTTTCAGGCTGCTTTGAGTTGCCTCTTGTTTTCTTGCTGTTAGTTTTGGTTTTGTTCTTGGCACAAACTTTTTGAGAGAGTTCCAACATGACTGAAATTGCGCAATTAAATAGTCTTTAAGCAGTTCATTTGGTGCCAGACTTGGAAACTCAATGTGTAAAGTTATGAGCATCTATAAAAATGATACTAGGCACAGTGAATTTTCTTGTGGCATGTTTCAGGATGGATATGCAATGAAATAATTGCCTATAGAACACAAACTTGAATCTTTAGCAAAGCAAGCAGCTGATATGCTTAGATATATTTCTGTGACTTTGTTTTTGAAAATGGGTTTGCTGTCTCTTGTGTAATTCAGATAGCTGTTTTGTCTCTGGCATTTCTAATTATGGAAGTGATATCTGACTGGATCTTTGGTTTTTGCTGTATAGCTTTGACTGGACATGGCTGGTTTAAGTGTGTTTGGAGGTTCAGCAGTCAATTGAAGTCATAAATGGCTTTTAAAAAAGATTTTTGGAGCTAATGCCTCGGTCCGATATACCAAGGAGCAAATGACTTGCTTTTGTTCCATTTATTTTCCTCAATACCTTAAATTTCCTTTTCTTAAATGGAACTTAGGTAGCCTGTGTTATGGACATAATGGTTGTTTCAAGAATTCTCCCTTAGTTCTGTAACTGATGTGCTGAGGAGTGTGATCTCTGGCTCAGCCTTAGCAAGAGTCTGCTGTCACAACTGTGTTTGGCTTTGAAAGCCTTTTGCTAACTGATTTTTCTTTAAATTTCTTATTTAAGTCTATAACTTAATTTGTTCCTGGTTGCCTGAAATGCAGAAAGCTTCATGCCACCAAACAGTGGTATGTACAAACTCTGTATGAGCAAAAAATGTTTCATTTACTGCTAATCTGTAGTGCTTGTAAGAAATGAAACTGAAACCATGTAACTGCCTTGTAATCCTCCATAGGTATTCCAATTAAGAAACTGTGACTAGCCCATGTCTTGGTTATTATAGTAACTCTTAGGTATTTGTTGTGTAGTTAACTAAAGAATTGTGTAGAACGTGGGAAATTAAGTTGCCAACAATAACCTTGCTGTAGTCTATGGAAGAGGACAGCTGAATTTAGGTTTTGTAGTCTTGCCTCATGGAGGAAAGATATTTTTTGGTAGCCATCCTTACTGTCAAATTGTTGCAATTTTGTTGACTTTCAGAGTATGAGTGCAGGAGAAATCATTACTGCTTGAAAAGCATTTTGCATTTTTTTGAGGGGGAGGGAGGGAGATGGTGTGTTAATGGAAACTGGGTTCAGACCTTGATAAATTCTACTGGACCTTCTTAAAACTCTGTTTTTAAGGTCATCTCCAAAAGACAAAATAATTTGAGATGGAATACTGGGGCAGAGGGTGGAGGGGAAGGTTAGCTTCAATAGCAAAGGGAATGTGTCCATAATACAGTTCAATGTTTGTGGCTGAGCCTTCCAAAGATGGGCAGTCTGCAGCAAAAAAGGAAGAATGTATGAAAAGGAATGATAGTATGTGCTTCCATGGTGTCTAGAAACCATGAACCAACTGCTGGATTAAACATATGTTAAGAAATTAGAGTTCAGTGAGGGATTACTTCTTGTTTGTACTTACACAAGAACATTTAGGGGTTTTAGATAATATAGCTTTAGACAGGAGGTATTAACCTGTTCCTGTGTGTTTTGAGGTGGTATGCAAACAGAGCATGCCTCAGGTTTTCTTGTTACTCAGTTCACCTCACATGAGGATTTTATTAACTTGTGCCCCCTCTGCTGGCTGGTGTTCCAATTACAAAGTAAAATACAAGTTTACATAGGTGAGGTACTCTCTGATAGGCTATTTTGGCCAAATAGCAGTTTATAAATGTTGCTTTAATGCAGCTGAAACTAGGAGGAGAATTTGGGAGAATCCGTGGTAGTGTTGAGAGTTGGTGCTTTCATAGTACAGTTACTGTTTTGGCCTCAGTCAAGACTCCTTAAGCATTTGTCAAACCTGTTTCTTTCCCTCATCCCTGAGCTGAAGAAGTGTGATCTTTCTATTCACCCTGGGTGTGTATATTGTTATATATACAGAGGAGCTAGATCTTTATAGTTTTTGGACCATGCTTTGGTCTTCTAAAACCTGCTATTATCACCTGCTTTTCTGATAGCAGTTGTTTTTCCCTTAAGATTTAGAGTTCTCTTCTTTTGGTTGTAGTGAGGTGATCTCTCAAATTCTTTAACAGGTGATGAATTTTCCTATATTCTTTCTGAAACCTGTCTGTTGGTGAGATAGTATTCCCAGCTGCCTTGTGTGAACAAAAGACAGAGCACAAGTCCTCCCATCTTGGGTACTGCAGGGAGAGCTAAAAGATGTCAGTATTATGACACAGAATGCTTGTCCATACTGCAGGTGTGTGTGTGTGGACCAGCTCCAATAGTAAGAGTCATCCTGCTGTCCTGCAGCCCTTTCAGAAAAACACTGGGCATTTTTTCTTGAAGATAGTATAATTTCTGGAATGGGGCTTTCATTAGATTATTTCATAAGATTCCTCTTTGTGAGTGGTGTTGTTGCCTTTGTCATTAATCAGGCATCAAGGGAGATTTCTGGTTTGTATTAAAATTTCTTTTATG
>VYZP01055912.1:892-19790 GCA_013400635.1 Hypocryptadius cinnamomeus
TAAATGTCTCCTCTTACTTTCACTGGAACCAAGTAGAATACTTTTTGATTAGATAAGCATTTTGTAATTTATGGGAGCAAAGCCTCAGAAGAATAATGCTTATACCTCCTTCTTGTCTATGTTTAAAAACAGAAGAAAGCTTAGACAAGTCTGGAACACACACAGAGGCCAGTTCAGATAATACTGGAAAAAACAACTCCAAAAAAACTTCTTCCTGTCACCTTCCTTTCACAGAAGGTGACAGGAAGAAACAAGGACTACTTAAACTAAGCATTCTTTTCTTGAAGAAAGGTGGTTTTGCATCATTTTCTATTCTTCAATACAAAGCAGAGTAGCCTGGCTAGCTCTAAGAAGATGCAAACCCATTACCACTGGCACTAATAGTGGTATTAGCAATTTAGGGCCCCAAAGGACTATTTCTGCAAAGTCAAGGAGCAGGCATTACACAGACCAGAGTGCTTGCATTTTTACTGTGGAGCCACCCTATGCCACATTTTTTCCCTAAAACATCCCACATATATATTTCATCAGCAGAGTTCTATAAAGAGTCTTGGAGAAGCATATTTGGGATATTAAAGTCCAGAAAAATTGTGTTAGGTTTGATACTAGGAAAAATGTTTTTCTCTTTTAGCTATACTACTGTTCTTTGCCATCCCAAAGCTCAGAAGTTCCTGTTACATTATTTGAACAGTCTCAAATGAAGCTCTGCATCTCAGATACCCTGACACAGTCTATTTGAATGCAATGAATTTTATAATAGAAGAAAGACAACTCAACTCCCAGCGCAGCACAGAAAGTAGTGAAAATCCAGCACAAGTACACAGTTATTTTGTAGTCAAATAATTTGAAGTACTGTAAGCACTGTGTCTGACAATGATTTGTCACATTTCAAAATATTCAGAGAAGAATACCTCTGCCCAGTAGCTCTAAAGAGTATGGGATATAATCTTTCAGCTGGGCCATCAGATATGAACACTTGAGTGCTGTTGTCAATATGGAAGTGAGGAGGGTCCACCATCCTTCGCTGCGATAATCACACATAACATAATCCAATAGCCTGCAACACAACAAAGTTGAGAGAAAAAAAGTTATGATCACCAATAGTTTTTAGAAGCATGCATTTTTTTGGTATCATTAACACAAAATTCATTTTCACTAATACAAATGCTAGATTGAAGTCTACTGTTTATACAAGGCAATGACTTACCAAAACCAGCATGAAACTATGATAAAGAAACATTTATTCCCTGAGTTTTCTATTTCTAGATAGAAAAATTTCCATAAGACAACAACAAGAAAACTCATCTGTCTTCACATAAAGAACTAGCAAAACAGCAACTGGACAGAAGTGCCTTAGTCCAACACTGCATTAAAAATATGCCTTACTATTGAATATGCACTATTTAGAAAAATAAACCAAACCCCCACAATAAAGCCCCCTTCCAAGCTAAAGAAATTTAATATTCCTTAAGCTAAGATGTTTCTTTTCTTTCCTATTTCCTATCCCCCTTCAAGGGTTTCAAAGGTCCACAACATATGCATCAATCTTTATCAGGCAACACCACACCTTATTATGTTCCTAATACTGACCACTGTCTGCTGTTACTAGCGAAGCAGAGAAGAAATTTTTTTAACTCTTCTCAACTATTTAAGACAAGAATTTCTGCCTATATCAGAAAAAGCCACCTAACATTAAAAAAAATGCTTGTTCATAGAACAATCAGACTCGACACAAATTGATCTGCTTATCCTAGCCTATCTTCTCTTCCATGTAAAGTCCAGTCACCTACTAAGAAGTAAATACATCTCTCCTACTTCAAACAAGAGAGACAGACAGACAGCACTCAATCAGTGAGTTAGAAATAGATAATTTACCCAATATGGCAAATTCCCACAACAGCTCAGAGCAGGAAGTTTAAATGCACTAATAACTGACTCATCTGTTTTAGTTTCTTTAATATAAGTGGGGTTCATAGACCCAATAGCTTGTGCTTCAATCACAACCAGATACAAGGAGCATCTCATACAAGCTTCCAACATTATTCCATAGCAATAAGACATGGGGTCTTAGTGAGAAGGCAGCACATAAAAGAAGAAATAATGAATGATACTCACTTCAAAGCTTTGGCATAATCTTTAGCATAGTAATATTCTTCTCCCATTTGAACCACTGAAAAAAAAATCCAGATCACTACTGAAAACCTTTGCAAAATTAAATTTTAAAAAATGTATCTGATTATCTATACTCACTCAAATGACTTTTCATCCTTGGACATTTGTATTTCTTGAACTGTGCAACAGCATTACTCAACAAAGTGATTATTAGCTCCTAGTGGATAAAATCATTACCAATATCATTACATATGCAAACATTAGGGTCATGTTAAAACAACAAATTTTTTGATTTTTTTTTTAAGAATAAAACTTACTGAGTGAAGAACATTTTTCTCTTTTAGCTGTAGGGATAAAATCCCCATCTTCTCCTTTTCAGGATCAGAAAGATCAAAGCCTGCATAAGACAATGAAAAAATCCGTGAAACTGGAATTCTGTCCAGACCCAAAGGGAACAACTTATACCATGAACAATATGCAATGCAAACTTCAACTCAAACACACTCACACATTCTATTACCTCACAGGCAGCTGTATCTCCCTAGAAGGGAAATTCTAGAACAAAACAATCTTTCCCCTTGCTTTTAAGAATCTACCCAAAACCAGCAAATTACAGTAAAACCACCTAGTCCTTACACCGCATATTTTAACATTTAAAGTGTGTATGTTAAGACAAATTAGTCCTTTTCTAATCTGATCTCAAATAAGGATTCAAGCTCATATTTCTGTAGCAATAGAGAAACATACTTAATATTCCTTGCCGCCATGGTCTTTGCCCATAGAAGTCAAGCACTCCAGTTTGTGTTTCCAGGGGATCTGGACTGGGATATGTCACAGAGGACTGGAAATTCAAATATAGTAATTAAAAGGGTTCCTGTTTCGTTTTCTGCCAGACAAGTGTTAGAAAAATACCAAAACAATACCCCCCCATATCCTAGTACCAATGCTTGTTTCTCTGCTTCCTCTAAGTCACCAGACACAGTGCACATATAAATATACTGGGAAAAGAAAGTGAGTTTTCAAGTATCCACAGATGCAAAAGTATATTAAAAAAATTTAAAATGTATCAGAATTATTTGTAAATAAATAAATACTAATGTATTTGTTCTGGGGCAACTTTTTCCATACATTACAAATACATGTAATGTTAACAAGCATCACAAAGACACATATCCTTTCCTCAGATTTCATTTACACATATTACAGATTGTTCCACTTCCATTTAAGACTATGTGAGGGAATTCACTATCTGGTTAATTACAAAGCATTTCTCCCCTCCCAACTTACATCATGGTTACATAGCATACTTGCTAGTTGTTTCCGTTCCTGTGCATAGTAGGCTGCCTGCTGGTAATAGAAACCTGGATTCTGAGTTTGAATTGCTGTCAATCCCAGCTTAATTGCTTCATCAAACAAGTCACCAAAAGCCTGAAACCTGTTAAAAAAAAAATTTATAACCAAGATTATGTATAGAACAGCAATGTGAACTGAAAGGCACCCACAAATAAAAGTCCTGGTTTCTCAGGACACATGATATTTCTCTGAACTTTTGCATCTAAGTTCTATGGCTGCATTTGTTCATACTCTGTTCATTCAAAGAGAAAAGCAGTCAATGATCAATGCAAGACAGAGTAACAGTGTATTTGATATTCTTGTGTATCTCTTAGATAGAGAACTAAGAATTTGTATCTTGTCTAGACAAGTAAACCTTTTGAAGTTCACTGTTTATCTAAAACACTACTAAGCAAAAACATACTGTTTAGACATCCAGGCAGCATGCTCAAAAGCCAGTTCTGCACTTCCTATTTTTTTCTTGCATAGGTCAATATGCTTCCTGAACTGTGCAATAGCATCCAGTGGAGTATTATGTTGAAAACAGAGGCGACATATCTAGGAAAAGATAAAAGTAAAATGAAAAACCACTGTTAGGCTGCTAAGGATTAGCACTCAACCCCGCCAGTCCCCCAACTAATTCTACATAATTCTGAAGGGCAAAAACTGCATAAAAAAACAAAGGAAGAAAAGTTTATGGTTTACATCTGTAAACCATAATGTCCTACACCTGAAACCATACGGTTCTCTATTTCATCTAATAATATTTATCATCCCCTTTTCGCTCAAGACATCAACAGAAGAGTGCATAACTCACTGCCAAATATAACAGGGAACTTCAGAGCCTCTAGAAAGATCATTATTTTGAAGCCTGCAGTCCACAAATGGAATTTGATGGAATACAACTCCAAGACTCTTGTAAGTGGTGGGATAATTTTGCTTTACCTAAAAGCCCTCAAAATACCACAAAAGTATGGACTGATTCTTAGAGAGCTACTTTCTTCCCCCTAACAAGCAGTAACTGAACTAAATTGGCCTAAGCTTTGCAAGAAGACAAAAATATTCAAGGAACAAGCAACCCTGGTGTTCATTCTCCCTGCACAGAGTCAGAGTTAGAGCCTAGTCTTTCAGAAGACTGCATCTCAAATGAACTTAAAGCCTTCAAGATAATCCCAAACTTCAGCTAAGGATCTTTCTTTTGTGTGGAATTCAGAAGTCTCTGAAAGTCTGAACATAATTGGTGTTCCAATGGTAACTGTTTCTAATCCATCTCTGTAAAAGCAATATAAAACTGAACTTCACAACCTTTCCCCATTAAAGGTGCATCAGCTTTTTTCTTTCAAGTAACAGTTGTCAAAGACTAGAAGTACAGTTTTTACCTTGTAATTTATAAATCCTGCCATGGTCTTGATTTCCAGCATGTTTGTTTCATGAGCCCTCAATTCATGCACAAGATTATATGCAGTTCTGTAATTCCTAAGCAGGAATAATTAGAGTTAAATCACACATGATAATAAAGTTCTAGAACAGGACTGCCAACAGTGAAAAACACCCTTCCAACCAGAACATTCTTCCCAGTGAAGAACTTGCCCCTTACATACATGCTTAAATAATTTTGCATTCAGGAAAATATTTGTCAGTTTACGGCTTAGCAGTAATTGGGGGTAGAGAAGGTGGGGGAAGATAACACGAGTCTTACTTGAGAGCATTCTGTGTATCCTGTTTCAGCTCACTGAAGAAGGCTATTTTGAACTGGTGTCTAACAAACAAAAGCTGCAAAACACAACCAGTGTACATCATTCACAAACATACCTTGTTACCTACAAAGAGAGACAGGTGGTAACTTCAGAGGTTTACATAATACAGCACTTGACTTGAAAAAGTGACTGTGCAATTGTTTCCTAATAGTTCTGTCTACAGTTCACCACAATGCAGCAGTGATCTTTCAATAGATTTAATCCATTCAAAGCCTGTTACCCTGGCACAAGGGAGAGGCTTTTAACACTCCAAAATCTCTATGCCAACAGAGCTGATCGTGGTTTGGATCTCACCACTTGGATTCCAGCTTCCAAGAGAGCAAAGCTGGCAATTGCAACAGAACATAACATGCCTGAGTGGATTTGAAAAGCAAAAGCTAAAAACTGAAATCAAGTGCAACTCTGAGTACAAAATATCTAAGGGAAACACATCCCACAACTTAAGATACTACACTCAAATATGTTAAACCATGCAGATAAACGAGAAGTTTTTCTTTTTTTAATCTCAGAACTTTATTTTGCCCTGCAGCTCTTCTAAGGAAGATGTGAGAAAGACAAATGTAAGAAAAAACCAATCAAAATAAAAGTTTAAATTGCAGAAAATAGAACCAGATTTACTTCCTATACTAAGAGAGGACATCTCAAATTGGAAGGGAGGAATAAAAACATTTAAGTAACAAACATTTTCACGTTTTAACATGCAATATAGCTTGCACAGTATTTCACAAATAGGCTAACATTACCTGGTGAGTGGTTTTGTTCAAGAACTCCTTATGAGATTTAACTCTTCTTATTTCCGTATAATAGTAAGTCTGTGCGTGCTCATAGAAAGCATTTTCCAACCTGCAACAAAGTTGCTCATAAGTGTCACAAAGTTTCTCCCACATACAAAGAAATTCTTAAGTTCTTCAAAATAAGTTACTTTTAATCATGTTTATTTTAGTGTTGGCAAAGGACCTTGTGGTATTACCAAACTCCTCTGAGTTACCACACAGGGTAAGAGTCTGCAGACAAAAATCTTTCACAAAAAGGGTAGTAATAAGTAGAACAAGTAAGTTGAGAGCTTTATATACTAACTTCTCATACAACAAACTCTAGCATTTAATTTGAGATAGTCTCAGGATAAGCTGTTCTGATTTTGCAAGGTAATAGAAAGGTGAGAGATGCCCTTAAGTCAAAACAAGAAAACCCTGCTGAGGCTCACAGAATATGTCTGAACTGCATCTGTTTGCTGGACTTTGGGGATAGGAGTGAAAGGAAAAAACAGCAGTAAATAAAATTTTGAGGGTACAGACTAGGTCCCATCATTCTATCCAAACATCAACAGCTACCTCAGCTGCAGAGGTAACAGTGAAACTTCTCAGCAAGAGAAATAGCCCACAGCAACTCACAGGGGGAGAGGACAAAGAGGACAAGCACAAAATGCAACATGAGACTGAGGAGGATCTAAGGAGCATATGTTGTATGGCCAAGCTGTAAGGAGTAAAATCAACTAAAACAAGATCAGAATCCAGGAGAGAAATACATGCAACAGCACTGACACATGCAGGAAATAAAGGCTGAAGTACCAGCTCTGCTCTTGTAATCTCAATTTAGCACCAAAAAACATATGAAAAGCTAGAAGTAATGGTTACTTTATTTTGATCAATTCCAGTGGCAGTTTGTGAGCAACATGGATACAATAGCAGCATTAACTTATGTTAAGAATTACACTGTTTATATATAAATATGAAGGTGAGACCAGAGTTAACCTCAGACTGTGACCCCTCCTCTCCCTGAGAATACATGGAAAAATTAGAACTAATTATTGTAAAACATGATTTTGTTAGTTTGAACCCTTCTTTTTAGAGCTACACAAAAGTGTTTACCCTTCCTCAATTTGCTTTTGAAAGGCCTTCCTAAATTAGTTGAAGTTGTAGTCCATGTAAATATCAAAACAGAAGGCACAAGAAATGTATAAAATGGCAAAGACATAGTATTTGCAACCAGATAGATGCCACTTAACATAAACAGAAGGAGAGAACTACATGGACAGGGAGTGGAAGGGGGGAAAATCCAAAAGCCTGCTAAGAGATAAACCTAAAAACATATTTGTATGGAAAATCCTTCCAAACCAACAGGGCCAGAACCACTGTAGAGAAGCCCACTTGACCTCTACCTGCGGAATGTCTTGGGATATCTACTAATATTTCTTTAAAAGCAACATCTCTGACTGTCATTACTTAACCTCACAGAGAAATGAAATTGTGTGGAATTCATCAGAATAACCTGAAGAATTCCAGCAAACAGGTAAAACATTCACTGCTGGTCTACAATCAGTGTGCCACATTGCATTCATCTCAACCTATGACCTCTCAAATTCTCTGTTAGAATCATGGAATTGTTTAGATTAGAAAAGACCTTTAAGATCATCAAATGTAACTGCCAACCTGTTACCAAGTCCACCACTAAGCCCATCCTACTGTCCCTAAGCACAGTATATGTGTCTTTTAAATACACCTTCAATGGTGACTCAACCTCTTCCCTAGGCATCTTGTTCAAATGCTTGATAACCCCTTTGGTGAAGAAATTTTTCCTAATATCCAATCTAAATCTCCCCTGATGCAACTTAAGCCATTTCTTCTCACCCTATGGCTTGAAGGGAAGCCCTGGGGAAGACACCAACCTCTTCACTACAGTCTCCTTTCAGGGAGTTGAAGAGAGCAATAAGGTCTTCCCCAAGCCTCCTTTTCTCCAGCCTAAAGACTCCCAGTTCCCTCAGCTGCTCCTCATAAGGCTTTTGCTCCTGACCCTTCACCAGCTCTGTTGCCCTTCCCTGGACACACTCTAGCACCTCAATGTCTTTCTTGCACTGAGGTGCCCAGAACTGGACACAGCACTGCATGGATTTCCATCCACTGTCTCCACTGGGCCAGCAGAATGAAGGCTCTCGCTAGCACACCAATAGTCCAACACTGGCATGCTGACCCCAGGCTCATTTTTAGTGAAACTGGTTTTATCCCTTTCCCACCTTAGGTCTAGTTTAAAGCCCCTTCAGTAAGCTCTGCTAACTCTTGTGTGCAGATCTTTCCTCCCCTTTGAGACAAGTGTAGGCCAGGTACCGTGTAAGCCAACCCACAGTGAGGGATTTACCGTCACTCACCTTATAATATAGCCAACAAGATGATCAGTGTGGGGAAGCACAAACAGTGATTTTCCAGAAAGGTCACAAGCATTACATAAAGCTGCAGCCCTCTCTGATGCAATAACATCTTCCCCTAGTGAAGTCAAGGAAAGCACAAGTAAGTGGTATGTGGTGCTGTAATGTCAAACTAGTTCTAAAAGCTTAAAGGTCAGGTTATGAACCTTAGGTAGATCAAAAGGTCTAAACAGCATTGAAAAATCTAATAAAGAGCACATTCTTCCTTACTTCTTTCAGAGTACTATGTGCTTCATCCAGCAGAACACATGCAGAAACTTTCTAGCAGTTTTTAGCAAAAAATTACAAGTATGATGTAAGTTTTTCATCTCTCACAGAATTAAATATCCCGTGTCTTGAGAAATACAATAGCATCCAGGAAAGACAAACACATATAGCAGGTAGAGCAAAAACCAAAAAATAGTTTGCTAGACACTAGAAAGCACACAGTAGCTCCACAGAAATGTAAAATTAAAGTGTATTACATTTCACAGTTCCATGTGGCTCCAAACTTTTATTGATTAAAACCAAGTTAAGACAAAAGACCTCTGTAGGTACCAAATAACTCTTCCTCTAAGTTCTTAATGCTTTTATTGGTTTTCCTGACCTCAAGCAATGTTTAAAATGCAACTTGCTTACAAGAAGGCAGGTCAGATGTATTACCATATAAACCATCTCTGATACTGTGTATCAAGAAATGCACTTGGACTTAAGAGGAAGAAGTTAGAGATAAAAATATCAAATGTTTAGGGTCAACAGTCCCGAATGCTCTTTTTATCCTTACACCTTCCCGCAGTCACAGTGCATTTAACGAATGCAGGTGACACCAGATGAAGAACCACAGATGTGACAAACCAAAGTCTGCTCAGTCCACTGGGCCCTCTGAAAAATGAGAACTCCACAACTGTGCATAGAGTTTTCAAGTACCTGGAGGCAATGGCGTTTTTTTCTGAATCAAAACCACAGCAACTTTGGTATTTCTTCCCTGCAAACTTTGCCTAAAATAAAGACAACATAGCACAGTGTCAAGGTTTCACTTCTTATTTCTGAATAAACAGAAAAAAAAAAATTCAGTCTAGATGGAATCACTGGAAGAATGCTACAAAGGTGAAAAAGCCAAACAACACAATATGCTCCATCATTCAGAAAATGCTGTCTTCCTTCTTTTGGGACAGAGCAATTGTCCTGAGTTTAGCAAGTAAAATTTTAGGGGATGTTTTTACTTAAGTAAAATAAGTAATGGTTTTACAAATAAACCATTTAAAAAGTTCTTTACTGCGAGTTGTATATTAAAAAGCAAAGTTCCCCTAAATTGATATTTAAGAAAAAAACCCTGTATGTTCTACAATGCAAACAGATTCTGCAATTCACACTTGCATTAGCTTGCAGTACATCACGAAGCAAGTGAAAAAAATCTACCTGACAATTTCAACTCGAGTAGCACACTCCAACTGTTTTTCCTTCCACTGTGGCTCATCCCAGTCCAGTTCATAGAATACCACCACAAGTGCTGGAACCAAATTCAGGTGTTTGTTCATCCAACCAGTCTTCAGGATTCCTTTTGGAATATACCACTCATAGGATGTCCTCTGAAAATATTGAGGATATTGAAGCAAGCTACAAAATCCATTCACAAACATTTATAGCAGGAGAAAGGGCATATCCTCTACATTCTTGTCACTTAATATGTTTGTCATCTTGCCTTTAACATTGCTCCCCTCAAGCTTTTGCTTCCTATTAAGCCATATCCATCAATAGCTCAGGCGTCAGGGCTTGATGCCTGAGATATTAGCAGCAAAGAACAACAGATTCCAGGGAGGCTGGAGAAGAGGGTCACATTCAGGAGCAAGTCTCATACGCTGTCATGAAATACTAGGCTCAGTTGAAAGCCATGGTTTCAAAACAGTGCAAGGACACACCAGTTCACAGTCTTTGTCAGCATCATGGAATTATGTAGTTTTATAATAGTTAAACTTAAACTCATTAACACTGCAAAGCAGAAAGAATAGCAGAGATATTCCTTCTGCTGTGTTTCACTCAGCTAAAGCGAAATGCTTAGTAAAAAAAAAAAGCTTTATAGGTCGGGTTAGGGTTTTTTTCAGAATACATTAATGATCTCGTTCCTCCAAAGTTACATTTTGGGTTTCATTAAAGCTCAAATCTAACAAGGTACCTTAATGCTATGTAGAAGAGTAGCAAGTACTTTAAAAAGTAAACCATACGGGCTTTCTTTGCCTCTGGCTCACGGGCTAAGGCACCCCTAGGCTTCCTATGCACCCACAGCGCTCCATCACAACGCCCTCACAGCCTTCCCCTTCGCCCTCGCAATTTCCCCGACTCGAAGCTCCCACGCTTCCCCTCCAGCATCGGGGGAAGAGGCAGCCGAGGTCCGGCAGAGCGCGGTGCCAGCCGGCCCGGGCAGGCGGGAGCACGGCCCTTCCCGCACGGAGCCACCGAGTCCCGCATCCCCGCTCCCGGGGCCGCCGGCGCCGCTGGGGCAGCGGGCTGGGACCCCGCCAGGACGGGGCGCAGCCGGGGCCGGCGCCGCTCGCTACCTTCGTCCTGCACTTGGGGTACTCGTGGTCGCCGGGCAGCACTTTGAAGGAGATGGGGACGCGGTCGGCTCTGCGGTTGGCGCAGAAGGCGTCCCACACGGCGCGGTGCACGGCGTTGTACACCACGTCCAGGCCGGTGAGCGTGACGAACGCCATGGGCCGGCAGCACAGCTCCACCGGGAAGTCCCAGTGAGACGGAGGGGTCATCCTGCAGCCGGGACGGCGGCCTGCGAGGCAGCGGGACGGCGGCGGGAGGATGGCCCAGGCCGGCCGCAAGAGCGCCCCGCTGTCCCGGGCCCGTGTTCCCCGTAGCGCCGCTCACTGCGGCGGGATGGAGCCGGGAAGCGCCAGCTGGGAGCGGCCGCGGGTCACGGGAGGCGGCGCGGGCGGGCCGCCGCCTCAGGAAGCGAGCGCCGTGCAGCGTTAGAAGGGCAGCGCGAGCGCCCAATCGGCGCTTCCGCCGCACCCCTCGGACCAATCAGGAGCGCCCGCGCGGGTACGTCACTGCGGAGGAGCCAGTGAGCGGGAGGAGGAAGCGCGAGGGGACGCGCAGCCGGCCAATGGCAGGGCAGGGGGCGGTGCCCTCGGGTGCCCCGCGCTGCCCTCGGGAGAGGCGCGTCCGTGCGAGTCCGGCGGGGCCGCGCCGCNGGGAGCTGGGCGGCGGCGGCAGCGGGGCCGGGCGCGGCGCGGCGCAGGGAGCGCGGCAGGTGCGAGCGTCGGCCGGGGCTGCGGTCGGTAACCCCTGCTCTGGCCCTGGCTGCAGATGGAGCTGGAAGCGCTGCGGTCCATCTACGAGGGAGACGTGTGCTTCAGGGAGCTCAGCCCGGTGTCCTTCCAGTACAGGGTAAGGCCGAGTCGCACCTTGAAGTTACTTTGCTGCCTTGTAGTTGCCATACTAGGGGGTTCTAAGCCAAAGAGGTATCCGATGTGCAGTAAAGGATAGATCCACAGGGTGTTTTCTCAAGCTGTTTGGTACGACAATGCTTCATAGCACAGAGTGTCACATATATGAACGTGCCCCCAGCATGGGTTTATTACAGAGCCACAGAGCGGGTCAGGTCAGGGTCATCCTAGAGCACGTGGCACAGGATTGTGTCCAGTCTGTTCCTGAAAATCTACAGTGAGGGAAACTCCAGAACCTTTTTGGACAATCTGTTTCAGTGCTTAGTCACTGCACAGTAAAGAAATCCTTCCTTATACTCAGGTGGAACTTCCTGTTCGTCAGTTTCTGCCCATTGCCTCTTGCCCTGTTGCTTGGCACCACAAGCCAGTTGTCCCTGAGCCAGGCGTCCCACTTGCATGTCTGTGCCTGGGTAGCCAGAACTGTCAAGTCCTCTGAAGGAGCCAGCCTGCTGTGTAATATTTACCCTAACAGGTCAGAAACTGAGAGATTTATAGAGATGTTTCTATGTAAAATTTGGAGCCTTTGTTAACTGCTTAGTTACAAGATTCCTGTCTCTCGTCCAAAGAGTGTTGATCATGTCTTGCCTGCTAAAGAGAAAATCCACAAAATGCTTTGGGCGTGTGCACTGACACAGTCTGGTCAGAAGAGACATGCAGGGGGTGCTGAACTCAAGGTACACAACTAGATTCTGGCATGAAATTCTCACCAGCTCTCTCAGATTTAAAAACCTGGAAGTTCTTCTGGGCACAGACTGAGGCAGATCTTTTGATGGCCAGAAAACTTTACATAGGCACCCATGGGACAGAAGGGAGACTTCTGAAAATGCTGTATGCCTGTTTCAGGGAGAAACCATCCAAAATCACCTTTCTGTGACTTCTCAAATAACTTAAGAATAATGTCACTAATTGTAATGAGAAACAGCTCAATTAATAGCACTTGGAATCCCAGCCATGTAAGAGCAGCCTTTCTTCATTGATTGGATCATTCTTAATAAAATTAATTTCTTTGAAAGGGGAAATATGACATGGCTACAAGCCTAAAGTGTGTCATTTTACTTTTCACTAGCTTTGGTTGTTGCTGATTTTTATTAGACAAAAAATAATTGTCAAAAGTTAGGATAGCTCAAATACAATAAAACTTATTTAATTAATTGTCAAAAGTTAGGATAGCTCAAATACAATAAAACTTATTCTCATACAAAGGCAATAATACATCTTTCCCATGAAGAAAAAATTGTATTGTGAGAAGTCATAATGCAAGTAATTGCATGAGAAGATAGAATTTGTATGGCTTTGTAGGATTTGCTCTGCACACAGACAGTGCTTTCCTGAGAGAACCCTGTGAACCATGCAGCCACTTCTTCTCTTGGTAGCAGTGGGAAATGAACTGTAAATGCTGCCTTGAAAAGTGTTGCAGATTCTTGATTTAAAGTCATATTTATTTCACCATTAAACAAGTGGTTTTGAATGTCAGTTAGTCTAGCCTGCTGAAACAGATATTGTAAATAAGAAAGCAGCAGTTTTTTCTTTACTTTTTTAATTTTGAAGAACCATAGCCTTACTTTGATTAGGACTTCCCTTGTGGACACACTTTATTCTACATAGTTAGATAAAGGCTGATTTTATAATAAGGCAAATAAGGGAAAATTTTGGGTGGTTTTAGAAACCATACTGTGTTAGTCTTCCAAATCCTTGTGTGAAACAGTTATTTCTGATTGTATGTCAGTAGTATGCTGTAATTTGTTGGGGTTTTCTTTTACATCCAGACTCATTCTACTGACTTCTTAAATCTTTTACTACTCATTCTTTCATACAGGAAAATAAAATATCTGTACCTATGAGACATAAATATTGATATTCTTACCTGTTATGTTTGCTATCTTAGCTTACTAGTTTATTATCATCCTTGTTTCAACTCTGTCTTGTGGCTTGTTTTCATATTGCTCTGTGCTTAGATGCATGGCGGGGGGAAAGGTTTCATATTTTCTGTTCTCATATGTATAGTATAATATTTGGCTTGAAGATATAACAAGGTAGCTTTTAAACAAAGGAGTTAAAAAACCACAACCATAAAAAGAGATTTGACAGTTTCTGCTGCTTCTTCTAGAATGAAAACTGCAGGGTAAATGTTAATAATGATGTCTAAAATTTAATGTTCTTTGTAGATAACAGCTTTTTTTTCTAATTGATGACTCTCAAAGTGTTGTCTCAAGGAATTTTGATGGTCTAAAAGAAGTAATACACTTCTTTATTGGCTTTGTAATCCTCAGAAAGTGACTGGAAACTGTTGATTTATAAAGTTGGGGTTTTTTTTCCTCTTCAGATAGGTGAAAGTGGAGATCCCAAAGCCTTTCTAATAGAAGTTTCTTGGCCAGAAACATATCCACAAACAGCACCAGTCATATCGATGGATGCTTTCTTCAACAACACAATGTAAGTATTTGTGGCAGCTTCACTCCCTGGCCTTGTGGTGGGGACTCTGTTTGAAAAGCTTTTTATCATATGTCTAGTTTACACTTGAGTTTAATGATTTCTTTTAGATCTTCAGCTATTAAGCAAAGTATAGTGGATAAATTAATGGTAGAAGTTGAAGCAAATCTTGGAACTGCAATGACATACACACTTTTTGAATATGCCAAAGACAATAAGGAGGTGTTCATGGAAAATCAACCTGTTAACACTGTGGTATGTAGATAAATTCTGATTTTAATTTTGTCCTTTTAAAACTGAAAAAAAATATTGATTATTATAACCTGAATACTTCCGAGTTCTCTCTAAGTTGTAAATCAGTTCATTGGTTATACATGTTAGTGGCTGAAAGTGACAAAGTATGGTGCCACAGTGCTCTGTGGTGATAGTTGTTCTATTTGATAGTTATTTTGCTGTTACACCAAAATGTTTGCAGCCTGCTGTTATGTCCCACAGGATAACATTAAAATAGAGACTTTGAGCAGAAGCAAAATTAAAGTAAGCTGAAACAGAGATGTGTCTGCTGAGGGTTGGATGGGTGGCAATTTACTGCAGCCTTCCCAGGGCTGTATAAGTGCACCTCCAGGGTCTTAAAGTAGTCAGGCTGGGTCCCTTTGTGGCTTTTGGGTTGTGTAAGCACAGTTTGCCATGATGGTGCAGCAGATCTGCTTTGAGGAGGAAGGAATGATCTCTATGTTTGAGAAGGCTGAATCCATTCAGACTAAATCACACTCCATGATTAAATTTTAAAAGTGAAAAAGGTGCCCTTTGCAACTGGAAGAGAATAATTCCAGTCCC
Organism: Hypocryptadius cinnamomeus; assembly: GCA_013400635.1. Taxonomy (NCBI): domain Eukaryota; kingdom Metazoa; phylum Chordata; class Aves; order Passeriformes; family Zosteropidae; genus Hypocryptadius; species Hypocryptadius cinnamomeus. Next base: position 15,997 of record VYZP01055912.1, read on the forward strand.
TAACATGTTTTTTTTTAAAGTACAGCCCTGATTATATGTGGATTAAAAGCTGCAGGCTGCTGACAGCATTGCTTCTTTCTGACAGTCAGGGTATTTAAGTATGTCAGGTTCAATAATCACATCACACAGGGGTATCCATGGAACTAATATGCACAATGTTTACAACCACTTTTATCCTTCTCAGACTTCAGTAAGCAATAGTATTTCAATTGGAACTCCTGAAGTGCCACCAAGTAAGAAAAAAGAGAAAAAGGAGCAGTTATCCAAAACCCAGAAACGAAAACTAGCCGATAAAACAGGTTTGTTTGCTATACTCATCTTTGCTTTGATCAGTATAAAAATCCAAACTTTATACCAAGGACACCTGGCTAGAGAAAGAGCAACTAGTAATTTGTTTATAAGATGAACTACTTTAAGTCTGTGGTCTCCATTTTATTTGTTTTAGATGAATTATTCTTGCCTGAGATGTTAGTTCTGGTCACAGTAACTTTCTGTAGAGTCACGATTTAATGACATCTTTGTTTTGTGTTGTTTTGTTTCAGTTGGTGACAAAAATGAAATTTTTAAAAAACACTTGTGGAAGGAGAGAATTTAGGACCTCTAAAAATTCACTTTCAGCAAAAAATGCAGTTTGTTGATGGGCCCTCATAAATAATTCACATTATTAAAAACGCAATTTCTAATTAAAGTATTTTATTTGGAACCCAAAGTAAAGCATCTAATTTAGTTTGCAGTCTAGAAATAGAGATACTTAGTGCTTTCAATGAAATAGAAGGATTTTGATTGAAAGTGTTAATTACTTCAGTTAATTTTGCTGATGACTCTTTCATGTTCACCTTCAGTTTTCAATAATGATCTGGATAACACCATCCTGTTGTAGCAATAAGTTGTACCCTGTCATAGCTATTTCTGCATGTAATCTACCTAATCTAATATATAATTGGCAAGCTTAATGTTAACTGTATGAAGGAAAAAGTGCATAAAATGTAGTTCTTTGACAGAATTCATCATTGCTGGTCAGCCCAGCTCATATTGGAGCTACCTTCTAAACGAAATTTCAGGTGGACTGAGGTGTTTTTATTTAAACTGAATTACTTTGAATCACATAATCAGAGAATCACCAAGGTTGGAAGAGACCTTCAAGTTCATCTATCCAGCTGTTAACCCATCACCACCATAATGACCCCTAAACCTATCCCCAAGTGCCACATCCAGACACCTCTGGAGCACTTCCAGAGACAGTGACTCCACCACTCCCCTAGGCCACTTATTCCAATACCTAACTACTCTTTTAGTGAAAAATATTTTTTTGAAATCTAATCTGAACCTCTCCTTGCACAGCTTAAGGCCATTTCATTTCCTCCTTTCACTTTGAGGTCGGTTGAAGAACACACTGTGTTTAAGATATTAAAATCTGTTTCTGTCCTCATGGCTTCAGAGTGCAGAAATTGAGGGGTTGGGATATTTAGAATTTTGTGGGTCAATTTTGAAGAAAGATAAATATTCCCCTGAGCTTGTGTGCTGGAATTAAAACCTTTCTCTGCAGATAACAAAGGAGAACTTCCACGAGGATGGAACTGGGTTGATGTAATTAAGGTAAAGTGAGTGTATTATATACAGTATTGTGAACATGCTGTGTATGTAAATTAAAAATTATTTGTACTTATATCTGAAGAAAACTGATCTGATATATTTTTTTCTTGCTTTTCTTCCTAACTATGTTTGGATTTGACTATGATGTCTGATTAATTTCTATATGTGTCCAGCATGTAAGTATTTTCAAGTTCTCTTTTTTTTTGTTGTTAAAAAGATTTGTAAGAAAGAGTAAGAACTGCTTCTTATTTTGGATTCTAATTTACAAATTTCTCAAAAGCTTTAAAATGCTAGTTCTTCTGAATATTACTCTGAAGGACTTCACTCTTTGTACTTCATTGCTTTATCTTTTTATTTATTGAGCAATTAAATCTTAATTTTATGATGAGAGGGCTTTGCTAACGAAATGCACTGCAAATATTCTGTCTTCATATGACAAGAAATTTAAAATAAAATTAAGTGTGCTGCCAGATTGTGGAGGGCAGTGGATAAGTAAGAAATAAAAGGGACCTGTGGGAGCACCTTGCTGTCTCCTACAAGCCTCATTCTCTGCTGCAACTCCTCCAGTGAATAATTCTTTTCTACTTGCTCCCTCAGTATTGATTTTTTCCACCCTCTTGTCTTTGCTGATTCAGTGAAAATCACTGCTTTACAATTTTTGAAGCAAACTATTTTATTTTACACAATTGAAGTAATTTTCACTGTAAGACCTAACACCAGTTCCAGTTGTTAAAAAGGAGCAAGTAAATGATGAAGGTTGTTTTGGGCAGAGTCCTTCAGAGTTAAAAGTGGCTATTTATAGTGGGTGTCTTGGTTTTCAGATAGATTTCATGCTAGGCATGCTGCTTTTAATAATTATAAGCCTAGCTTTAAAAGGTGAGAAATACTAAGTTAATGTCTATTTTTATATTGTGTAAATTTCTATGTGGGAATTCTCTCAGAGATGTGTTAAGATAAAGTTCCATTACTTCGTCTTTTTTTTTTCTTTTTGGAGAGCTGGTGGTAAAGCCTGCAAATTAAGTAAAAACAGTGCCCTGAGGTTTTTCTAGAGTTTGTTGTTTGGTTTGGTTTTTTTTTAAATTCAACTTTCATGATCAGGAAATAAGCTCATTTAGTGTTTAAGCTTAAGAATTAATTTTTGATGCTTTTCAGTCTCTTGATACAGTAGCACAATCAGTCTGTATTGTTAATTAAGTATATGCACATTCAGTGTGAGATGGAAATAATGTTCTTGTTTCCTAATAAATGGAATGGCAGTCTAAACTTTGAATACTTTCTTTTTGTGTCTCTTTTATAGTTAAGCAAAACTGGTTCTAAAGATGATGAATAAAGGACTTTGGTACAAGGAAACTCCACCTTTTAATACAGTGCAATTCTGGGTCACCATCTTTCTCTTAATAACTTTCATATTTGTTGAAGTAAGCATTTTATAAAGCTTGATTTCCTAACTTGTAAATCTAGTCACACAAGCTTATCTATAGACCATGTGGTCATCTTCAGAAAAATCAACCAACAAACTTGCCTTAAATGAAGGTTAGAATGTGACAAAGGATATAGAGAGCCAGTGTGGTGAATAGTGCTGAAGTGTTTATTAATTTATATTTAGTCTGTAGTAAAATCCTGTTATAGTGAACCCAATGATACTGTAAACATTTCCTGATGTTCTTATTCCAATTGAAGAAAAAAGCACTATAACAGTGATTGGTGGCTTGATGGTTTAATTCATCAAAATAAATTGTTCCATGGAAATAAGACCTTTGTCATTTGTTTATCTAGTATGAACTAGAAGGAGAACATACAAATTGTTGCATTGCAGAACAGGCTAGAGCTTATGGTCTTATTTTCACTAGTTACTGGCTGAAATAGTAAATACTAGTGAAAGCAAGGCCAAATATTCTAGTCTGCTCAAAAATGAATGGTTATAGCCGGAGTGCAGCTTCTTTATTCTGCACAATGTCCCATCTGTTGGTCTTTCTCCAGTGTGCATGTTTACAGACAGTGGGATGTCTGAGGAGAGGCAAAAGTGCTTTCTTGCACATGTCTCAATGATTGTTGGGATTTTGTAGCTGTTTCATTGGAGAGATAGGCATTCTTTGGAGACATTTCCTGACTAAGTGGTGGGACATTGGAAATCAGTAATCCATCAAGCGTTTTGGGAGATCTTTTTTGGGAGAGCTCTTTTCTTTTTTTTTCCTAATCTG